>CM074720.1:495634003-495829003 GCA_037306005.1 Rhinophrynus dorsalis
TGTGGAGGTGGATAGGATGTGGACAGAGTGTGGGAAAAAAAATGTCCCCGAATTTCATTTTAAAAATCTGGTCACCTTAATATAAACCCATATACACATATAGAATAGTCTACCCACATATATATACACCTGCATGTATTAGAGTATAGGAAAGCATATGTCAGTACGTCATACTTAATATACTAATAATAATATTAAACCTGTCATTAGAATGTATTTTAACATGTGGATATATAGGAAGAGTAAGATAATCCTACTGCACCCCTGTGGGACACCATTTTACCCAGCCTGACCACTCAATTAAGGACCTAAAAATCAAAGTGCTCAAAGGGAACTTTAGAAACACCCAAGAAAGAAAAACTTTTGAAGCCAGAATGATTATATTTTTTAACAGCAAGAATAGAGGACTAAATGTTGATTTGGGTTTCCTGTCCCACTATCAAAGTTTCACATGTCCCCTCTATCATTATCTTACTCTTCATATATATCCACATGTTAACATACATTCTAATGACAGGTTTAATATTATTATTATTATTATTATATTAAGTATGACTTACTGACATATGCTTTCCCATACTCTAATACATGCAGGCATATATATATGTGGGTGGACTATTCTATATGTGTATATGGGTTTATGTGCATTTGTGTACATGTATGTATGTATACATGTATGTATGTGTTTGTGTATGTATGTGTATATGTATATATATATATATATATATATATATATATATATATATATATATATATATATATTTATGTACTTATGTATGGATGTATGTTTTAGTATGTATTCCTACATAATTGTGTGTATGTATTTAGGTGTATGCATTTATGTATATGTGTGTGTTCATATGTATGTGTTTATGTATATATGTTTATATACTATATACATGTATATTTGTGTGTAACATAGTAACATAGTAAATTAGGTTGAATAAAGACACAAGTCCATCAAGTTCAACGTTCTCCTCATACCTCAGTGACTGAGAATTTAATGACTTTCCTGCTACCAAATAAGTTAGTCTTTATCAGACCTTCCTGATCTGCCTACTGATAAACAGTATAACTCTGTATGTTCCATTTTGAAAGAAATGTGTCTAATCTTCTCTTAAATGTATCCATTGTATCTGCCATAACCACCTCCCTGGGCAATGAATTCCACAATTTAACAGACCTTACTGTAAAAAAACCCTTCCTCTGCTGAAGTCTAAATCTCCTTTCCTCTAATCTCAAGGGGTGTCCCCTGGTCACCTGATCAGGCCTTGGAATAAATAGCTCACCGTATAGATCCTTGTATTGACCTCTCATATACTTGTACAATGTGATAAGGTCTCCTCTTAGTCGTCTTTTCTCTAGAGTAAATAAACCAAGTTCTCCATTCCCTTAATTAATTTTGTTGTTCTTCGCTGTACCCATTCTAGTTCTAGTATATCCTTAATACTCAAGGTGAGGTCTTACCAATAATTTGTATAATGGCAAAATAATGTTATCCACTCTTGCTTCGATACCTCTTTTTATGCAAGACAGAATTTTGTTTGCCTTTGCTACTGCTGTTTGACACTGGTCACTGTTTACAAGTTTGTAATTGACAAGGATACCCAGGTCTTTCTCTAGCAATGAGTCCCCTAAAATGATTCCATTAAGTTCATAAGTAGCCTTGGGATGGTTTCCTCCCAAATGCATGACTTTACACTTCCCTACATTAAACTTCATATTCCATTTGTATGCCCAATCTGACATTGTATAGAAGTCCCTCTGTAGAGAGAAAATATCCTGTTCTGAATTAATGACCTTGCATAATTTAGTATCATCTGCAAATATTGATATTTTGCTTTCTATATCTATTTCCAGGTCATTTATAAACATGTTAAAAAGCAGCGGACCTAATACTGAACCCTGAGGTACTCCACTCTCCACTTTAACTGTATTGGAGAATTGTCCATTTATAACCACACACTGTTCCCTATCCTACAGCCAGTTTTGTATCCAATTGCAAAGGTTATCTCCTAGTCCCAATTTCCTTATTTTATACACCAGCCTTCTGTGTGGCACTGTATCAATTGCCTTTGCAAAGTCTAGATATACTACATCTACTGCCTTGCCATTGTCAAGGTTGCTGCTTACTTCCTCATAGGAGCTGAAAAGATTAGTTTGGCATGAGCTATTCTTCATAAAACCATGTTGATTTGTGCTAATGATCTTATTTTTTGTGTTGTAATCTTATTATCCCTTCTAGCAGTTTTCCCACTACAGATGTCAAACTCACAGCTCACAGTTCCCTTCTTAAATAGAGGCACTATGTTAGCTCTTCACCAATCCTGTGGCACTGAGCCTGTCGTGATAGAATCTTTAAAGCTTAAATATAGGGGTTTTGCTAACACTGCACTAAGTTCCTGAAGAACTCTTGGATGTATACCATCAGGACCCGGTGCTTTGTTGGTCTTAATTTTGTTCAGTCTTCCCATGACATCTTCTTGAGTTAACCCAATATCTGATAATTGTATTCTTTTATTTGTTACTTGTGGAGGCTCTTCTACCATTCCTTGCTCCCTTGTATATACTGGTGCAAAGAAGGACATCGGCCTTTTCCTTATCCTCACTAATCAACTCACCCATCTCATTTTTGAATGGTCCAATGCACTCCCTCTTAAGTGTTTTGCTATTTATATATTTGAAAAATGTTTTTGGATTAGAATAGCTTTCCCTTGCAATTCGAGTTTCATTATCTATTTTTGCTACCCTAATTGCCTTTTTGCAATCTTTGTTGCACTCCCTGTATTTTAAGAAAGATTGTTCGGTTCCTTCAGACTTAAATAGTTTGAATGTGTTTTTTTTTCCTTGCCATTTCCTTCTTTACATGTGCAGTTAACCACATTGGCTGTGACTTACTTCTTTTGCATTTGTTCCCCATCAGTATATACTGTTGGGTACATTTCTGCAACCTAAATTTGAATTCTGACCATTTTTCCTCAGTATTTTTGCCTTTAAATAAAATATCCTAGTCTATGTGTTGCATTGAAGCTCTTAACAATTTGAAGTTAGCTTTTTAAAATTAAGAGTTTTGGTTGAACCTATACAGTTTTGCTTTGCCAGACCTAAGTGAAATGTTACCATGTTGTGATTACTGTTTCCCAAATGTTCTCTTACCTTAATATTGGATACCATTTGTGTTTTCTTAGTTATCACTAGGTCTAATATATTGTTATTTCTTGTCGGCACTTCCACCATTTGTGACATGTAGTTTTCCCGAAGTATGCTCACAAACCTGCCTCCCTTAGCACTCTGACAGGTCTCATTTTTCCAGTTGATATCTGGATAATTAAAATCTCACATAATTATAGAATGCCCAAACTGGGCAGCTTTCCTCATTTGCAATAGCAGTTGGGCCTCAACATTGTCATTGATATTTGGTGGTTTGTAGCATATGTGTGTGTGTTTATAGATATACTTTTTATTAAGAAAATGTTTTACCAGGAAGAATACATTGAGATTTCTCTCGTTTTCAAGTATGTACTGGACAGTTTTCAGTAGAGGGTTGCATATTTATACAAATTGAGAAACATTATATATTACATGTTATTAAATATACATACAAATATTCATATGGAATTATAAATTAAAATTATAAACAGTTACACTCTGTTTTTAGATATAGAGAAGCATTTACTTTTAAGGATTTTAGACTGGGTGCAGATCTGATTATTTCAGGCAGATTGTTCCATGCCTTTGGCGCTCTGAAGGAGAAGGCAGATCTTCCTGCTTCTTTCTTGTATTGTGGTATACGTAGCGAGTTGTTTACGGTGGAGAGGAGATTATACTTAGTATGTAGAGCAGGAGTGAGCATACTGCTCAGGTAGTGTGGTAGTTTTCCAGAGAAGTGGTTGTGTACTAAGCAAGAAAGGTGAAGGGCACGTCTAGATTTGAGTGTTAACCAATTTAGTTCTTTTAACATATCACAGCGATGAGTAGTGTAATTACATTGGAGGCTACAGCGGCATATTGAATTATACAGGGTGTCAAGTTTACTAAGATGGATTTCTGGAGCTGGAGCATAAACTACATCACCATAGTCTATGACAGGCAGCAACATCTGTTGCACAATACGTTTTCTAACCAGGGGACTTAAACATGATTTGTGTCTAAAAAGAGCACTGATTTTGGGATAAAGCTTGGAGGTTAACTTGTCAATATGATGTCCAAAAGTGAGGTTGGGGTCAAGCCACATTCCAAGATATTTGTAGGAGTCCACTGGGGCCAATTTACGATTAGACTCCGTTACAATGGATAGGTGGGTATTGCCGAGATTACTCAGTTTGTGCTTTGTGCCAAATATCATTGTGACAGTTTTGTCTGTGTTTAAGAACAATTTGTTCCTTGCTATCCATCTTTCAACCTTGCAGAAATCATGTTGTAATATGGCCTCAAGGTGTGATATGTTTGAGTTTTTAGTATAGAGAATGGTGTCGTCTGCATACATGTGTACTGAAGATGATTTGCAAACCTTGGGCAGATCATTTATAGAAAGAGAAAATAGAAGAGGGCCAAGAATGGAGCCTTGAGGAACTCC
Organism: Rhinophrynus dorsalis; assembly: GCA_037306005.1. Classification (NCBI taxonomy): domain Eukaryota; kingdom Metazoa; phylum Chordata; class Amphibia; order Anura; family Rhinophrynidae; genus Rhinophrynus; species Rhinophrynus dorsalis. Next base: position 495,638,580 of record CM074720.1, read on the forward strand.
ACTTGTTACTTTGAGCGGAAGGGAGTCATTGCCAGCAACTGACACATACTGCATTCTGTCTGATAAATAGGATCGGAACCAGATTAGAGAATTATTACCCAGTCCTGATCTTTGGAGTTTAATTATAAGAATATTATGGTCTACTGTGTCAAAGGCCTTGGCAAAATCTAGGAAAATGGCTCCTGTGAGGTCATCATTTTCCATGCCCGTCTGGATATTGTTGGTTACTTTTAGGAGGGCCATGACTGTTGAGTGATTTGGTTGAAAGCCTGATTGAAGAAGGGTGAAAAAACTAGTCTGTTGGTAATATTTATTTAGTTGCACGTGTACACATTTCTCTAGGATTTTGGATAAAGTGGGGAGTAGGGATATTGGTCTGTAGTTTGATACTACATTTTTATCCCCACTTTTGTGGATAGGCACAACTCTAGCCACCTTCCAGGATTTGGGCATGTACCCTGTTGCCAAAGAGATATTAATTAAAGAAGCAATCGGTTTGGCCATTACCATAGCACTGAGCTTTAATAGCATTGCTGGTAGTTTGTCAGGGCTAGATTGGCATTTCACTTTTGGATTGAGGAGGTGATCATATATTTTGCTTTCATTTACTGGCATGAAATTGAATTCATTTTCAGAATTGGACCGGGCAACAGGTGCCAGTGAATGTTCTGTAGATGACTGAACTTCCGAGTTATCTTTGTTTTGTGTAATCAGGGTGGTGGCACATCCAATAAAGTAGCTGTTAAATGCATTGGCTATGGCTGTGGGGCACTGTATTGTTTCATTATCTACGGTTATAGTTGATGGGTGAGTATGATTAGGAGGGTTATAAAGGTTTTTAATAACCTTCCAAAAGTTGGCTGGCTTTGAAATGTTACTGTTTAAGTTGTCAGTAAAATATTGTGCTTTTGCTAATTTTGTTTGTTTTGTACATGTATTCCTTAATTGTCTGTATGCAGTGTGATCATATGCGGAGCCGGTTTGTTTAAATTTTTTCCATAAGGCATCTCTGAGACTGTATAATTGAATCAAATCAGCTGAGACCCAGGGTAGATGTGCCCCCTAACCCTGATCTTTCTTAGTGGGGCATGTGTATTACAGACCTGTAAGAATTCAGAGTTAAAGAATTCTATCGCTGAGTCTAGGTCTAGTATTAGCTGTATTCTCTGCCATGAGCAATTTCTTAAATCATTTAGGAAGGACTGAAGATTAAAATTTCTAAATGATCTCGTGAGTATGACTTTGGAACATGACTTGACTGGTTTTATTTTGCGGACAGAGTAAACTATGTAGTGATCGCTAAACACATTTGCTAGTACACCTGAGTCTTGGATTCTGCTTGTGCAGGATGAAAGGATCCAGTCTAGCAGAGTATGGTTGGATGTTTTAAGATTTATGCGAGTAGGTGAAGAGATTAGTTGTGATAAGTTCAATGTTTTAAACAATGTATATGTGTATATGTGTGTGGGTATGTGTATGTGTGTATATGTAAGTATGTGTATGTATGTATGTGTATATGTGATGTGTGTGTATATGTATGTATGTATGTATGTGTGTATGTATATGTATATATATATATATATATATATATATATATATATATATATATATATATATATGTATGTGTATGCAAATATCTACACATATGGGCGCAAGTTGCATGCCCATGCTGGATTGTTGGATGTAGCATTCCTAATATGTGCAATCTTTTTTAACTCTCTCCCCTCCTATACCATCTCCTGTATTTTTCTTCTCTTTTTCTCCCCCACCCCATTCTGTGATCCTTACACAAGGTATTTATGACCCTCTGTAAGAAGAGTGGATTTTCTCTTAGTCCCCTGTCTTATCAGCAGTCACGCTGCTTTAACCCCCGCAAACAACTCAGCTTTGAATTCAATGTATTAACTGTGAATTCTGTGTCCTTGTGCTCAGAAATGTCTTAGACTTGAGAAAGGGAGGTTCTACCGAAAGCTTGTCAATCCATAATTCTGTTAGTCCAATAAAAAAGATAATACAAGATATATATAATTATATAAAACCACACTCACAGAGGCTGATTTATTCACCTGACGTTTCAGCCCTAACTGGGGCCTTTCTCAAGAGAGGTCCCAGTTAGGGCTGAAACGTTGATTGAATAAATCAGCCTCTTTTGAATCACTAATAAGACCTTTGAGTATGGTTTGTTTTTGGATTATCTACTTGCATGTGAGACTGGAACCCAGGCAAGTCGCACTATATATTCTTTGAGTGGGTGCTCTCTCTCTATATATATAAAATATATAAAAAAGTGAGGTGAATGTACCCCTTTTTGTTATTTAATAAATTAACCCTTTGAGTTCCAGTGGGGAATTCAACATGTTGTAAAGAATGTGTTGGATACCCGGCTGGTTAAAGGAGGAAACAAAAATGTCCTCATTTTAAAGAAAACATTTGATTTGGGGTCCCAGGACCCACTTTTTTGTTTGCGCATTTTAAATATTGATCGCCAGTGGAGTATCATGTGAATTGTTATTCTTTTAATAACCTTCCAAAAGTTGGCTTGCTTTGAAATGTTACTGTTTAATTTGTCAGTAAAATATTGTGCTTTTGCTAATTTTGTTTGTTTTGTACATGTATTCCTTAATTGTCTGTAAGCAGTGTGATCATATGCGGAGCCGGTTTGTTTAAATTTTTTCCATAAGGCATCTCTGAGACTGTATAATTGAATCAAATCAGCTGAGACCCAGGGTAGATGTGCCCCCCTAACCCTGATCTTTCTTAGTGGGGCATGTGTATTACAGACCTGTAAGAATTCAGAGTTAAAGAATTCTATCGCTGAGTCTAGGTCTAGTATTAGCTGTATTCTCTGCCATGAGCAATTTCTTAAATCATTTAGGAAGGACTGAAGATTAAAATTTCTAAATGATCTCGTGAGTATGACTTTGGAACATGACTTGACTGGTTTTATTTTGCGGACAGAGTAAACTATGGAGTGATCGCTAAACACATTTGCTAGTACACCTGAGTCTTGGATTCTGCTTGTGCAGGATGAAAGGATCCAGTCTAGCAGAGTATGGTTGGATGTTTTAAGATTTATGCGAGTAGGTGAGGAGATTAGTTGTGATAAGTTCAATGTTTTAAACAATGTATATGTGTATATGTGTGTGGGTATGTGTATGTGTGTATATGTAAGTATGTGTATGTATGTATGTGTATATGTGATGTGTGTGTATATGTATGTATGTATGTATGTGTGTATGTATATGTATATATATATATATATATATATATATATATGTATGTGTATGCAAATATCTACACATATGGGCGCAAGTTGCATGCCCATGCTGGATTGTTGGATGTAGCATTCCTAATATGTGCAATCTTTTTTAACTCTCTCCCCTCCTATACCATCTCCTGTATTTTTCTTCTCTTTTTCTCCCCCACCCCATTCTGTGATCCTTACACAAGGTATTTATGACCCTCTGTAAGAAGAGTGGATTTTCTCTTAGTCCCCTGTCTTATCAGCAGTCACGCTGCTTTAACCCCCGCAAACAACTCAGCTTTGAATTCAATGTATTAACTGTGAATTCTGTGTCCTTGTGCTCAGAAATGTCTTAGACTTGAGAAAGGGAGGTTCTACCGAAAGCTTGTCAATCCATAATTCTGTTAGTCCAATAAAAAAGATAATACAAGATATATATAATTATATAAAACCACACTCACAGAGGCTGATTTATTCACCTGACGTTTCAGCCCTAACTGGGGCCTTTCTCAAGAGAGGTCCCAGTTAGGGCTGAAACGTTGATTGAATAAATCAGCCTCTTTTGAATCACTAATAAGACCTTTGAGTATGGTTTGTTTTTGGATTATCTACTTGCATGTGAGACTGGAACCCAGGCAAGTCGCACTATATATTCTTTGAGTGGGTGCTCTCTCTCTATATATATAAAATATATAAAAAAGTGAGGTGAATGTACCCCTTTTTGTTATTTAATAAATTAACCCTTTGAGTTCCAGTGGGGAATTCAACATGTTGTAAAGAATGTGTTGGATACCCGGCTGGTTAAAGGAGGAAACAAAAATGTCCTCATTTTAAAGAAAACATTTGATTTGGGGTCCCAGGACCCACTTTTTTGTTTGCGCATTTTAAATATTGATCGCCAGTGGAGTATCATGTGAATTGTTATTCTTTTAATAACCTTCCAAAAGTTGGCTTGCTTTGAAATGTTACTGTTTAATTTGTCAGTAAAATATTGTGCTTTTGCTAATTTTGTTTGTTTTGTACATGTATTCCTTAATTGTCTGTAAGCAGTGTGATCATATGCGGAGCCGGTTTGTTTAAATTTTTTCCATAAGGCATCTCTGAGACTGTATAATTGAATCAAATCAGCTGAGACCCAGGGTAGATGTGCCCCCCTAACCCTGATCTTTCTTAGTGGGGCATGTGTATTACAGACCTGTAAGAATTCAGAGTTAAAGAATTCTATCGCTGAGTCTAGGTCTAGTATTAGCTGTATTCTCTGCCATGAGCAATTTCTTAAATCATTTAGGAAGGACTGAAGATTAAAATTTCTAAATGATCTCGTGAGTATGACTTTGGAACATGACTTGACTGGTTTTATTTTGCGGACAGAGTAAACTATGGAGTGATCGCTAAACACATTTGCTAGTACACCTGAGTCTTGGATTCTGCTTGTGCAGGATGAAAGGATCCAGTCTAGCAGAGTATGGTTGGATGTTTTAAGATTTATGCGAGTAGGTGAAGAGATTAGTTGTGATAAGTTCAATGTTTTAAACAATGTATATGTGTATATGTGTGTGGGTATGTGTATGTGTGTATATGTAAGTATGTGTATGTATGTATGTGTATATGTGATGTGTGTGTATATGTATGTATGTATGTATGTGTGTATGTATATGTATATATATATATATATATATATATATATATATATGTATGTGTATGCAAATATCTACACATATGGGCGCAAGTTGCATGCCCATGCTGGATTGTTGGATGTAGCATTCCTAATATGTGCAATCTTTTTTAACTCTCTCCCCTCCTATACCATCTCCTGTATTTTTCTTCTCTTTTTCTCCCCCACCCCATTCTGTGATCCTTACACAAGGTATTTATGACCCTCTGTAAGAAGAGTGGATTTTCTCTTAGTCCCCTGTCTTATCAGCAGTCACGCTGCTTTAACCCCCGCAAACAACTCAGCTTTGAATTCAATGTATTAACTGTGAATTCTGTGTCCTTGTGCTCAGAAATGTCTTAGACTTGAGAAAGGGAGGTTCTACCGAAAGCTTGTCAATCCATAATTCTGTTAGTCCAATAAAAAAGATAATACAAGATATATATAATTATATAAAACCACACTCACAGAGGCTGATTTATTCACCTGACGTTTCAGCCCTAACTGGGGCCTTTCTCAAGAGAGGTCCCAGTTAGGGCTGAAACGTTGATTGAATAAATCAGCCTCTTTTGAATCACTAATAAGACCTTTGAGTATGGTTTGTTTTTGGATTATCTACTTGCATGTGAGACTGGAACCCAGGCAAGTCGCACTATATATTCTTTGAGTGGGTGCTCTCTCTCTCTATATATAAAATATATAAAAAAGTGAGGTGAATGTACCCCTTTTTGTTATTTAATAAATTAACCCTTTGAGTTCCAGTGGGGAATTCAACATGTTGTAAAGAATGTGTTGGATACCCGGCTGGTTAAAGGAGGAAACAAAAATGTCCTCATTTTAAAGAAAACATTTGATTTGGGGTCCCAGGACCCACTTTTTTGTTTGCGCATTTTAAATATTGATCGCCAGTGGAGTATCATGTGAATTGTTATTCTTTTAATAACCTTCCAAAAGTTGGCTTGCTTTGAAATGTTACTGTTTAATTTGTCAGTAAAATATTGTGCTTTTGCTAATTTTGTTTGTTTTGTACATGTATTCCTTAATTGTCTGTAAGCAGTGTGATCATATGCGGAGCCGGTTTGTTTAAATTTTTTCCATAAGGCATCTCTGAGACTGTATAATTGAATCAAATCAGCTGAGACCCAGGGTAGATGTGCCCCCCTAACCCTGATCTTTCTTAGTGGGGCATGTGTATTACAGACCTGTAAGAATTCAGAGTTAAAGAATTCTATCGCTGAGTCTAGGTCTAGTATTAGCTGTATTCTCTGCCATGAGCAATTTCTTAAATCATTTAGGAAGGACTGAAGATTAAAATTTCTAAATGATCTCGTGAGTATGACTTTGGAACATGACTTGACTGGTTTTATTTTGCGGACAGAGTAAACTATGGAGTGATCGCTAAACACATTTGCTAGTACACCTGAGTCTTGGATTCTGCTTGTGCAGGATGAAAGGATCCAGTCTAGCAGAGTATGGTTGGATGTTTTAAGATTTATGCGAGTAGGTGAAGAGATTAGTTGTGATAAGTTCAATGTTTTAAACAATGTATATGTGTATATGTGTGTGGGTATGTGTATGTGTGTATATGTAAGTATGTGTATGTATGTATGTGTATATGTGATGTGTGTGTATATGTATGTATGTATGTATGTGTGTATGTATATGTATATATATATATATATATATATATATATATGTATGTGTATGCAAATATCTACACATATGGGCGCAAGTTGCATGCCCATGCTGGATTGTTGGATGTAGCATTCCTAATATGTGCAATCTTTTTAACTCTCTCCCCTCCTATACCATCTCCTGTATTTTTCTTCTCTTTTTCTCCCCCACCCCATTCTGTGATCCTTACACAAGGTATTTATGACCCTCTGTAAGAAGAGTGGATTTTCTCTTAGTCCCCTGTCTTATCAGCAGTCACGCTGCTTTAACCCCCGCAAACAACTCAGCTTTGAATTCAATGTATTAACTGTGAATTCTGTGTCCTTGTGCTCAGAAATGTCTTAGACTTGAGAAAGGGAGGTTCTACCGAAAGCTTGTCAATCCATAATTCTGTTAGTCCAATAAAAAAGATAATACAAGATATATATAATTATATAAAACCACACTCACAGAGGCTGATTTATTCACCTGACGTTTCAGCCCTAACTGGGGCCTTTCTCAAGAGAGGTCCCAGTTAGGGCTGAAACGTTGATTGAATAAATCAGCCTCTTTTGAATCACTAATAAGACCTTTGAGTATGGTTTGTTTTTGGATTATCTACTTGCATGTGAGACTGGAACCCAGGCAAGTCGCACTATATATTCTTTGAGTGGGTGCTCTCTCTCTATATATATAAAATATATAAAAAAGTGAGGTGAATGTACCCCTTTTTGTTATTTAATAAATTAACCCTTTGAGTTCCAGTGGGGAATTCAACATGTTGTAAAGAATGTGTTGGATACCCGGCTGGTTAAAGGAGGAAACAAAAATGTCCTCATTTTAAAGAAAACATTTGATTTGGGGTCCCAGGACCCACTTTTTTGTTTGCGCATTTTAAATATTGATCGCCAGTGGAGTATCATGTGAATTGTTATTCTTTTAATAACCTTCCAAAAGTTGGCTTGCTTTGAAATGTTACTGTTTAATTTGTCAGTAAAATATTGTGCTTTTGCTAATTTTGTTTGTTTTGTACATGTATTCCTTAATTGTCTGTAAGCAGTGTGATCATATGCGGAGCCGGTTTGTTTAAATTTTTTCCATAAGGCATCTCTGAGACTGTATAATTGAATCAAATCAGCTGAGACCCAGGGTAGATGTGCCCCCCTAACCCTGATCTTTCTTAGTGGGGCATGTGTATTACAGACCTGTAAGAATTCAGAGTTAAAGAATTCTATCGCTGAGTCTAGGTCTAGTATTAGCTGTATTCTCTGCCATGAGCAATTTCTTAAATCATTTAGGAAGGACTGAAGATTAAAATTTCTAAATGATCTCGTGAGTATGACTTTGGAACATGACTTGACTGGTTTTATTTTGCGGACAGAGTAAACTATGGAGTGATCGCTAAACACATTTGCTAGTACACCTGAGTCTTGGATTCTGCTTGTGCAGGATGAAAGGATCCAGTCTAGCAGAGTATGGTTGGATGTTTTAAGATTTATGCGAGTAGGTGAAGAGATTAGTTGTGATAAGTTCAATGTTTTAAACAATGTATATGTGTATATGTGTGTGGGTATGTGTATGTGTGTATATGTAAGTATGTGTATGTATGTATGTGTATATGTGATGTGTGTGTATATGTATGTATGTATGTATGTGTGTATGTATATGTATATATATATATATATATATATATATATATATATATATATATGTATGTGTATGCAAATATCTACACATATGGGCGCAAGTTGCATGCCCATGCTGGATTGTTGGATGTAGCATTCCTAATATGTGCAATCTTTTTTAACTCTCTCCCCTCCTATACCATCTCCTGTATTTTTCTTCTCTTTTTCTCCCCCACCCCATTCTGTGATCCTTACACAAGGTATTTATGACCCTCTGTAAGAAGAGTGGATTTTCTCTTAGTCCCCTGTCTTATCAGCAGTCACGCTGCTTTAACCCCCGCAAACAACTCAGCTTTGAATTCAATGTATTAACTGTGAATTCTGTGTCCTTGTGCTCAGAAATGTCTTAGACTTGAGAAAGGGAGGTTCTACCGAAAGCTTGTCAATCCATAATTCTGTTAGTCCAATAAAAAAGATAATACAAGATATATATAATTATATAAAACCACACTCACAGAGGCTGATTTATTCACCTGACGTTTCAGCCCTAACTGGGGCCTTTCTCAAGAGAGGTCCCAGTTAGGGCTGAAACGTTGATTGAATAAATCAGCCTCTTTTGAATCACTAATAAGACCTTTGAGTATGGTTTGTTTTTGGATTATCTACTTGCATGTGAGACTGGAACCCAGGCAAGTCGCACTATATATTCTTTGAGTGGGTGCTCTCTCTCTATATATATAAAATATATAAAAAAGTGAGGTGAATGTACCCCTTTTTGTTATTTAATAAATTAACCCTTTGAGTTCCAGTGGGGAATTCAACATGTTGTAAAGAATGTGTTGGATACCCGGCTGGTTAAAGGAGGAAACAAAAATGTCCTCATTTTAAAGAAAACATTTGATTTGGGGTCCCAGGACCCACTTTTTTGTTTGCGCATTTTAAATATTGATCGCCAGTGGAGTATCATGTGAATTGTTATTCTTTTAATAACCTTCCAAAAGTTGGCTTGCTTTGAAATGTTACTGTTTAATTTGTCAGTAAAATATTGTGCTTTTGCTAATTTTGTTTGTTTTGTACATGTATTCCTTAATTGTCTGTAAGCAGTGTGATCATATGCGGAGCCGGTTTGTTTAAATTTTTTCCATAAGGCATCTCTGAGACTGTATAATTGAATCAAATCAGCTGAGACCCAGGGTAGATGTGCCCCCCTAACCCTGATCTTTCTTAGTGGGGCATGTGTATTACAGACCTGTAAGAATTCAGAGTTAAAGAATTCTATCGCTGAGTCTAGGTCTAGTATTAGCTGTATTCTCTGCCATGAGCAATTTCTTAAATCATTTAGGAAGGACTGAAGATTAAAATTTCTAAATGATCTCGTGAGTATGACTTTGGAACATGACTTGACTGGTTTTATTTTGCGGACAGAGTAAACTATGGAGTGATCGCTAAACACATTTGCTAGTACACCTGAGTCTTGGATTCTGCTTGTGCAGGATGAAAGGATCCAGTCTAGCAGAGTATGGTTGGATGTTTTAAGATTTATGCGAGTAGGTGAAGAGATTAGTTGTGATAAGTTCAATGTTTTAAACAATGTATATGTGTATATGTGTGTGGGTATGTGTATGTGTGTATATGTAAGTATGTGTATGTATGTATGTGTATATGTGATGTGTGTGTATATGTATGTATGTATGTATGTGTGTATGTATATGTATATATATATATATATATATATATATATATATGTATGTGTATGCAAATATCTACACATATGGGCGCAAGTTGCATGCCCATGCTGGATTGTTGGATGTAGCATTCCTAATATTTGCAATCTTTTTTAACTCTCTCCCCTCCTATACCATCTCCTGTATTTTTCTTCTCTTTTTCTCCCCCACCCCATTCTGTGATCCTTACACAAGGTATTTATGACCCTCTGTAAGAAGAGTGGATTTTCTCTTAGTCCCCTGTCTTATCAGCAGTCACGCTGCTTTAACCCCCGCAAACAACTCAGCTTTGAATTCAATGTATTAACTGTGAATTCTGTGTCCTTGTGCTCAGAAATGTCTTAGACTTGAGAAAGGGAGGTTCTACCGAAAGCTTGTCAATCCATAATTCTGTTAGTCCAATAAAAAAGATAATACAAGATATATATAATTATATAAAACCACACTCACAGAGGCTGATTTATTCACCTGACGTTTCAGCCCTAACTGGGGCCTTTCTCGAGAGAGGTCCCAGTTAGGGCTGAAACGTTGATTGAATAAATCAGCCTCTTTTGAATCACTAATAAGACCTTTGAGTATGGTTTGTTTTTGGATTATCTACTTGCATGTGAGACTGGAACCCAGGCAAGTCGCACTATATATTCTTTGAGTGGGTGCTCTCTCTCTCTATATATAAAATATATAAAAAAGTGAGGTGAATGTACCCCTTTTTGTTATTTAATAAATTAACCCTTTGAGTTCCAGTGGGGAATTCAACATGTTGTAAAGAATGTGTTGGATACCCGGCTGGTTAAAGGAGGAAACAAAAATGTCCTCATTTTAAAGAAAACATTTGATTTGGGGTCCCAGGACCCACTTTTTTGTTTGCGCATTTTAAATATTGATCGCCAGTGGAGTATCATGTGAATTGTTATTCTTTTAATAACCTTCCAAAAGTTGGCTGGCTTTGAAATGTTACTGTTTAATTTGTCAGTAAAATATTGTGCTTTTGCTAATTTTGTTTGTTTTGTACATGTATTCCTTAATTGTCTGTAAGCAGTGTGATCATATGCGGAGCCGGTTTGTTTAAATTTTTTCCATAAGGCATCTCTGAGACTGTATAATTGAATCAAATCAGCTGAGACCCAGGGTAGATGTGCCCCCCTAACCCTGATCTTTCTTAGTGGGGCATGTGTATTACAGACCTGTAAGAATTCAGAGTTAAAGAATTCTATCGCTGAGTCTAGGTCTAGTATTAGCTGTTTTCTCTGCCATGAGCAATTTCTTAAATCATTTAGGAAGGACTGAAGATTAAAATTTCTAAATGATCTCGTGAGTATGACTTTGGAACATGACTTGACTGGTTTTATTTTGCGGACAGAGTAAACTATGGAGTGATCGCTAAACACATTTGCTAGTACACCTGAGTCTTGGATTCTGCTTGTGCAGGATGAAAGGATCCAGTCTAGCAGAGTATGGTTGGATGTTTTAAGATTTATGCGAGTAGGTGAGGAGATTAGTTGTGATAAGTTCAATGTTTTAAACAATGTATATGTGTATATGTGTGTGGGTATGTGTATGTGTGTATATGTAAGTATGTGTATGTATGTATGTGTATATGTGATGTGTGTGTATATGTATGTATGTATGTATGTGTGTATGTATATGTATATATATATATATATATATATATATATATATATATATATATATATATATATATATATATGTATGTGTATGCAAATATCTACACATATGGGCGCAAGTTGCATGCCCATGCTGGATTGTTGGATGTAGCATTCCTAATATGTGCAATCTTTTTTAACTCTCTCCCCTCCTATACCATCTCCTGTATTTTTCTTCTCTTTTTCTCCCCCACCCCATTCTGTGATCCTTACACAAGGTATTTATGACCCTCTGTAAGAAGAGTGGATTTTCTCTTAGTCCCCTGTCTTATCAGCAGTCACGCTGCTTTAACCCCCGCAAACAACTCAGCTTTGAATTCAGTGTATTAACTGTGAATTCTGTGTCCTTGTGCTCAGAAATGTCTTAGACTTGAGAAAGGGAGGTTCTACCGAAAGCTTGTCAATCCATAATTCTGTTAGTCCAATAAAAAAGATAATACAAGATATATATAATTATATAAAACCACACTCACAGAGGCTGATTTATTCACCTGACGTTCAGGGCCGGATTTATAATAAGGCAGAGTAGGCATCTGCCTACAGGCGCATCCCACAGAGGGGCGCCTGTCATACTCATTGGGATCTTTTTTTTTTTAATTAGCCTTGCTGCCTTAATGCATGCCTGGTCCGGAGTCAGTGCCCTTGTGTGCGTGTTTGTGTGTGTGATGCGCGGCATCAAGCTACTGCACAGGGGTGGGGGGTGGTTATGAACTCCTCCTTGTTCTCTTCTACTCTCCCCTCTCCTGCAGAAGAAGTGGGAGACTGGAGAGAGCTGTGCCGTGCCATGGCCGCCTGAAGTGCTGCAGAGGCACATCATCTGATGATTCTTTATGCCACTGGCTGTGTGCCACGGCCGGATCATCCAGTGGCGCATTACTCCCACCCAACCAACCTCCTCACTTGCCGTCGGAACTGGAACTGCCATTCCCAGACCCTGCCGGGAGCCAAATAGCACAGCCACACAGAGGAGTAGAAGCTGCGCTTGCCTGTAGTTGTACGGTCGCGGACTGGTCACATAGTCTGAGAAGCTGCTGCCAGTGCCAACAAGTCATTCCAAGCCTCTCCAGCAGCAGGTAGAGGCATTGCATGATGTGTAACTTGCGGCAGCAGCGACATGACCGTCATAACGTCACGTTACTTCATGTTCATAGGCAGCTGCGTTCTACGGAGCAGCTTGAGCAGGATGCGGCCTGTTGCTGCCTAAGTTGCAGTTGAGGAGAAAGACGAATGAAGTAGAGGCATTGGAGAATGATGAAGATTGGGAAGGAAGGAGATAAAATGGTGAGAGAGATAGGACCATAAGTGGTGAGGAAAGCAGACAAACTAGTGGAGGAAGGAGGAGATCAATGCTCTTACCTGTCATATTTGAGGGAGCAGAGCACACAACTGATAGCTCAGGGCTGTGATACCAGCTGGGACAGTAAGTTTGTTATTAAACAATCTGACAGCTAAATAAATGTACCACCCCTGCCCTGCACTATGATTTGTCACCTGCTCTGCATCTTGTCACTCCCCAAATGAAAGTGGTGGTTAAATGGGGAAGCACACCTTGATTGGCATGTGTGTCCCATCTGGCTTAAATCCCAAGAGGGTCTGGTCCCAGTACCATTCAACAAGCTCTTCTGGAGACATGTTACTGCCCTGACTCCTGCCCCAGAGATAAGAAAGAGAGCCAAGTTCTGATTGGAAGGCTGCAGCTGCCTTCCCTGTATAAGGGACCTGGCAATTACTACAGTCAACCAATCAGAACACATCAGAAAATTGTGCTGGTACAGTGCATTAGAATGGGATTTGGCCACAAAGTGGGTGTGGTTAAATTAGGGGTGTGTGATTAGGGGTGTGGCCAAGGTGGGGCTAAGGGCTCCAGAGGGTACTGTACCTAGGGGCGCTTGAGATGTAAATCCGGCCCTGCTGACGTTCCAGCCCTAACTGGGGACTTTCTCAAGAGAGGTCCCAGTTAGGGCTGAAACTTTGATTGAATAAATCAGCCTCTTTTGAATCACTAATAAGACCTTTGAGTATGGTTTGTTTTTGGATTATCTACTTGCATGTGAGACTGGAACCCAGGCAAGTCGCACTATATATTCTTTGAGTGGGTGCTCTCTCTCTCTATATATAAAATATATAAAAAAGTGAGGTGAATGTACCCCTTTTTGTTATTTAATAAATTAACCCTTTGAGTTCCAGTGGGGAATTCAACATGTTGTAAAGAATGTGTTGGATACCCGGCTGGTTAAAGGAGGAAACAAAAATGTCCTCATTTTAAAGAAAACATTTGATTTGGGGTCCCAGGACCCACTTTTTTGTTTGCGCATTTTAAATATTGATCGCCAGTGGAGTATCATGTGAATTGTAGTTCTCAACAGCTGGAGGTTCTCAGGTTGCCCACCTCTGCATTTGAAGCTTTCGCAAACAAACGGGTGAAAAGGCAATATATGGCTGCCTACATATGTCTAAAGAAAAGACAAGTTTAGCACAGATTTTAAGAAAATAATGAGAATTTATAAATGCTGCCTTAATTGAGTGCCAGAAGGGTATGCACTCAGAGGGTTAAAGTACACAATTCTTAACCGTTCAAGTGCTTTGAAATGCATTGGCCACCACTCTGACATTCAAACGGATAAGGATATGAGCCTTTTACATTTTTGTGACAGTGGGGGGGGGGGGAATGTCTGAATACAATTCCATGCAGACACAGGCAGCATACGTCTCAACATTTCAGATTGCCCAAGAGGGACACTTGTGTTTTAGGGGGTGTTGCTGTGGGCGTGGCTGGTGGGCAGGACATTATCGATAATTTTCAGGCTATTTCACTACCTATTGACACCTCCTTGTGTAACCTAATAAATGATTTCTAATAAGACCAAAGTGTTTTATTTACACAGACTAATTTATAAACACATATACTGGTGTTTAAACAAATATTAATGTGAGTTTTATTGATGTAGAGCAATGTGATATATTTATATACACATCACACAGTCTGATCTCCTAAACAGAGGGACATCAGGGTGGGAAAGAGGGACAGAGGGATTTGGGTCTAAAAGAGGGACTGTCCCTTCTAAAGAGGGACACTTGGGAGGCATGCAGGCAGTGGAATTGATTGTCTAGACCTAGGCCCCGACTACCGGCAGTTTACAAAGATACTTATCCTGAAAATTCACCCCCACAGGGATCAAAGGGAGGGAGATGGGGGCAATCAGTTAGCCTTTTGGAACATCCCTTTCCACACCCCCATGATTAACCACAGAGTGAATGGTGTAACAATTCCACTTTCCTGTGCATATTATGAGGTAGAAGGTAGAGCTTAGGGGCTCTTTGACATAAAAGTCTTAATGGCAGCATAAGGTGTCCGCCATATGCACTACAGTGATCATATAAAGTAGTGTATACTCCTGTGTGCAGCCATTTACATTGCAGGCTAATGCCAGTGATGCAATGACAGATTTATACATTCACACCACTGTCACTTTAATGGTAACTCACTGTAATTTGGCATTATTAGAGGACTGATTCAGTTCAACACCAGATTTGCAAATAAATATTTTATTTTCATGCACAATTAACAAACGACTTAAACATCTGATCCTAGATTACCTTCCATATTGTCTATATGCTACTCTGTGTAACAAAACAAGTATTATAAGTATACCCGAGAATTCTCCAGATCTGACTTTGGATTTTATACTTAATTCCTGGGTTGCTAGGGCTCAGTGAGTTCCCTAGTAACTCCGCCCACTGCACTGGCAATTCCAGTCACAGTCTGCCCTGTTCTTCCCACACTCTGCCAAGTTTATGGACAAACCCCACCCCCTACTTATCCTGTACACCCTAGTCAAGCCCCACCCATTGTATGACACAGGTTGTGTCACTTGGACATTTCCATCACCAGACTTTAGTGGCCCTCCGGAGACTTGGGACGATAAGGTTCTTACATATGATCGTGAACAATATGTACCAAGAAGAGCGGCTCAGTTCTGGGGCAATTCAACTACCCACAGGGCACATATAAGAATCCTGCCAAATCGCCATTGATGTAAATGGAGCCTCCAACCTCTTAAATGCTATATAGTTCACCAGTGCATTGCAAATCAGTGTTTTGGAGACATCTCTAGTATTCAAGGGGTTCCAAACCTAATTTAACCCTTTGAGTGTCATAGGGGTATTCAAGGTGTTGCAAAAGCAATACCTTGGTCACTCCTCAGGCACTCAGTGGGTTAAACAACTTGGAATTTTTGTCTCCTATGGTGGTATTGGTTTGCCCCCAAATTGTTCCTCATTTGTTTTGTATATATTTCCATATCCATAATATATTGATTTGAATTACATATTCGCCCCAAATTGTTCCTCATTTGTTTTGTATATATTTCCATATCCATAATATATTGATTTGAATTACATATTCGCCTTTATCGGTGCCTTTATTAACCTCCTTGGGCCTGAGAGTCATTGCACTTACGTTGTGTTTCTGCTAGTGTCTCTTGTGCTCTGTTGTATGATCTGACTTGTCTGACTATCCACATCGGTTCTGACCTGTGGCTCTGGCTGACTAACTCGCTCCGTGTAGACCCCGGCTTGTCCAACTACCCACATCGGTTCAGACCTGTGGTTCAAGCTGATTAACTCGCTTTGTGTAGTCTCCGGGTTGTCTGACCTCTGGCTCTTGCTGACTAACCCGCTCTGTGTAGTCCCCGGCTTGTCTGACCTGTGGCACTGGCTGACTACTTGCTCTGTATGCTCCTAGTGTGCCTGATCATTAGTCTTGGTGTTCCGTGGCTCAGGCCTGCTCTCGCTCCCTGTTGCACCCGGTTGCATGACCCGTGGTGGAGACTTGTGCATCATTTGCTGTTCCTTCTGGTGCTCACCCGTACCTCTGTCCTAGTCTCTGGTATCTTGCAGAAGTTCAGTGCGCAGCACAGTGTGCAGCTCTGGGTAGGAACCTGGGTCCTATTATCCTGTGGTCTGGGGCTGTGTGGGCTAATACTATTATTGCTGTACATAATAAATGTTTTACATTATATATCCTGCGTCTGACCTTCGTTTCATATTAGGTACTGTGACAGTGCGCAAGGGCCATGTCTACTGAAGGTACAGGCAGTCCACATAATCAGATCATCTTGTCCAGGTTGGATTCTCAAGACAAGAGAATCGACCAGTTGTCTTTTGCTATGCAGACTCTATTAAATCGCACGGCTCACCTGGATCGCTTTGCTCAGCAACTTGTGGCTCCTCCAGTACCTGCGCCGGTTGTGGCAACTACCTCTGAGGCTGGCATGAGTAGAGGGCTGTCTGGCTCCGCTCCTTTACCACAAAGATATGATGGGGAACCTACACTGTGCCGGGGGTTCCTCAATCAGCTGGGAATTGTTTTGGAGATGGTACCACATGCATTCCCTAATGAGCGAAGTAAGGTGGGATTCCTGATCTCCCTCCTGTCTGGCAGTGGCAAGGCATTTGCCCGGGTCAACCCTATCTGGGAGACAGAGAAGCCCATAATTCATAACTTCATGGAATTTGTGGTCTCTTTTCAGACAATTTTTGATGTTCCTGGGCACACAATCTCCGCTGCCAAAAGACTGATAACAATACAGCAGGGCTCACGTACAGTTGCGGACTATGCTATTGAGTTCCGTACTCTGGCAGCAGAGGTAGGATGGAACAATGAAGCCCTAGTTGCCGCATTCTCCCAGGGCTTGTGTGACACTATTAAAGACGAGACGGCAGCCAGAGACCTACCCGGTGATATGGAGGAGCTAATCTCAGTCACCATCCTGATAGATACGAGAATCCATGAGAGGCCTTTGTTCAAGGAAAAGGGGTGTAAACCTTTACCTCGGTTGGCACCTAGCTTCTTACAACCATCCTGTCCTCCCTCACCTACCATACTTCCTAATTCTGACCCTGCCGGGGGGAACCTATGCAGCTAGGCTTCACAAGCCTTTCGGTGGAGGAGAGGGCTCGGCTCAGGAGGAGGGGCCTCTGCTTATATTGTGGGGAGCAGGGGTATATGTTGTGTGCTTGCCCTATCTGGCCGGGAAACGCTCGCACCTAGGGTCAGGTAGGGGACAGACCCCGGGTGGAATTTCACAGTACCCAGAATGACTTCAGGACAAAACTATTCTTGAAGTAGTATTGTCTTGGGCAGAGTCATCGGTAGCGCCTCCGGCACTACTGGACTCCGGGGGCGTGGGCTTTTTCATTGATGCAGACTTTGCAGCCAAGCACTCTATCCCTTTGCTGCCTCGCTCCAATTCGTTGGCGATTGAGACTATTGACGGCCGACACCTACAGCCGGCACACATTACTCATGAGACTCATCCTTTGTCTCTAAGGGTAGGGGCACTCCATGTGGAGACACAACAGTTCCAGGTCATACATTCTCCCCATCATGCCATCATTCTGGGTTTTCCCTGGTTGCCGACTCACAACCCAAGAATTGTGATATTCTGTCTTGGTCTTCTCAATGTATGATATCATGCCTCCAGCAGCTTATCAGGTTATTGTGTACCTCTACCTCTTTACCTGTTGAGTACCAGTCTTACAAAGAGGTATTTAATAAGGTAGAGGCCAGTACGTCACCACCACACAGGCCTTACGATTGTTCTGTTGATCTGCTACCAGGGGCCAGACCTCCTAAGGGCCGAGTGTACCCCTTGTCAGTGGAGGAGAACAAGGCCATGGAGGATTATGTGGCTGACGCTTTATCTAGAGGCATTATCCGTAAGTCCTCCTCACCTGCGGGCGCAGGTTTCTTTTTCGTTATGAAAAAAGATGGGGAACTCGGACCATGCATTTATTTCAGAGGTCTGATTAAACTGATGGTAAACAATGCCTATCCAATTCCGTTAATCACGGAGCTATTTGATCGTATCAAAGGCTTGATTATTTTCACTAAACTTGAATTGAGGGCCACGTACAATTTGGTACGAATAAATGAAGGCCATGAGTGGAAGACAGTGTTTAACACCCGTAGCGGGCACTATGAATATTTGGTGGTGCCTTTCGGATTGTGCAACGCTCTCGCTGTCTTCCAGGAATTCATTAATGATGTTTTGAGAGATCTACTGCATAGTTGCATTGTGGTATATCTGGACAATATACTCATCCATTCTCCTACCTTGGAGGAACATAGAGCAGACGAAGCCCGGGTCCTACAACTGCTCAGGGAGAACAAATTGTTCTGCAAGGTAGAAAAATGTCAATTTCACAAATCCTAGGTGACATTCCTAGGATAAGTTATTTCATCCTCGGCCTAGCCATGGACCTGCAAAAACTGTCTTCCATCTTACAGTGGCCACTACCAGTGGGGCTAAGGTCCATACAGAGGTTCCTGGGCTTCACTAAATACTACAGGAAGTTCATACGAAACTTCCCCACTGTAGTCAAACCTCTCACGGACATGACTCAGAAGGGAGCTAATCCTTCAGACTGATCACCTGAGGCTTTGCAGGCATTTGAGGACTTGAAGTCGGCTTTTACTAAAGCTCCGATATTGTCCCACCCAAATCCCACCCTACCTTTCTCCTTGGAGATTGACGCTTCAGATTCTGGAGTGTTCGCTTTGTTGTCCCAGTGCGCGAGCCCTGGGAAACCTTTGCTTCCGTGCGGTTTCTTCTTCAAGAAACTGTCTAAGACTGAGAGTTTATACGATGTAGGTGACTGGGAGTTACTCGCCATCATCCTTGCCCTAAAAGAATGGCGATATGTGTTGGAGGGTACTTATCACGGTGCCGTGCTCCTTTGTTGTTTTTCTGTCAGTCTATCCTGTGCTCTGCTCCCATTGGCTACCATGTGTTTGTCCCGCCCAGTATGACTTTATATACTGGGCTATTAGCACCCCTCCTGTGCCCTTTCGTGGTGTTACTGTGCCAGTGCTTGTTTCTGCTCAGTGATTCCCAGTGTACCGACTTGGCCTGCCTGACTACTCTGCATATTGTCTTCTGCTCCTGTGTACCGACCAGGATTGCCTGACTATTCTTCTGCGTCTTCTCCTGTGTACCGACCCAGCTTGGCTGACGTTCCTGCTCTGTGATCCGACCCGGCTTGGCTGATGTTCCTGCTCCGTGATTCGACCCGGCTTGGTTGGCGTTCCTGTACTGTGTCGCTTAGGTGACATTCTGACTGTCTGGCAATTGTGTCACCATTTCCTCCTGCAGAGTACAAGTGGCCAGTTCCGTTACTGCTACGGCTGTTTGCCTTGGGCTTAGTTTCCGTTACTGCCTCTGCAGAGTGCAAGTGTCTGCCTCCGTTACTGCTCCGGCAGTGAGCCACTGGTTTGCCTCCGTTACTACTTCTGCAGATTGCAAGTGTCTGCCTCCGTTACTGCTACGGCAGTTTACCTTGGGACTAGTCTCCGTTACTGCCTTTGCTAAGTGCAAGTGTCTGCCTCCGTTACTGCTCCGGCAGTGAGCTACCGGTTTGCCTCCGTTACTACTTCTGCAGAGTGCAAGTGTCTGCCTCTGTTACCTCTCCTGCAGTTTGCCTTGGGCCTAGTCTCTGTTAGTGCATCTGCAAATTGCAAATGTCTGCCTCCGTTACTGCGCTGGCAGTGAGCCACCGGTTTGTCTCCGTTACTGCTTCTGCTAAGTGCATGTGTCTGCCTCCGTTACTGCTCCGGCAGAGTGCAAGTATTCTGGTCTCCGTTACTGCTACGGCAGTACCTTATGTAACTCTGTTCCCATTGTTGCCTAGGCAGTTCACGTTAGTTCTGCCTGTCTGTTTCTGGGCGTTACGAATCCTTCAGCTGTCTATATGCAGAGAGCCCCATCACAGACCTCTCTGCACATGGGACTGTTTACACTCAAAGAAGACCATTAACCCATGCAGTACCTTGCTCCTGGGAATCCATTATAATCTGCCTGACCTATGTCAGTATAGACTGTTGTGGACTTTATGTTTATGCTGGACCTGTGTAGGCATATGTATATATAACCTGTCTTGTGTCTGTATTATTCAGCTTATATACTACAGGACCTGTGAAGGTTATTTTATTACTGTGATTTCAATAAAACTGTGTTTTATCTTAACCACTGTGTCTGTGTGTCAAACAAACCGTTACAGTACTACAGTCTCTATCCTGATACTGACAGATCACAAGAACCTAACATATTTGTCAGAGGCTAAGAGGTTGTCTCCACGTCAGGACAGATGGGCCCTATTCCTCTTGAGGTTTAATCTTGTGGTCTCCTACCTCCCTGGTGCAAAAAGCATCAGAGCAGATGCTCTTTCTCGACAGTTTGGGGCTGAGTCCCAGGAGGAGTCTCTTCCAGTACCTATCATTCCTCCTAACCGCATCTTGGCTACAATATGTATAAGTATTACATCTCCTTTGGGTGAGGAGATTTTAGCTGCTCAAGCTTCCGCCCCAGCGGACAAGCCTAATGGGAAATTTTTTGTTCCTGAATCCTTACCAGACTGCTGAAAACGTACCATTCCTCGAAGGTGGCAGGACACGTTGGGAGAGACCAATTAATATGGTCTATGACTAGACTCTTTTGGTGGCCCAGCCTAGGGCAGATTCTTCCACATTTGTTGCCGCTTGTTCCACTTGTGAACGGACCAAGACTCCTAGACATCTTCCTCTTGGTCTCCTTCAACCCATTCCCAATGGGGAGTGGCCTTGGTCGCACTTATCTAAAGACTTTATGGTAGACTTGACTGTCTCAGAGGGCTTCACGGTCATCCTCATGATTGTGGATAGATTTTATAAGATGGCCCATTTTGTACCACTCAAAGGACTACCTTACTCTAAGGAGCTGGCCGAGATCTTTGCCAAGGAGGTGTTCCGTCTCCATGGTATACCCAAGGTGGTGGTCTCAAATCGTGGGATCCAGTTTGTGTTTTTGGAAATCATTTTGCGAACAGATGGGTATCCAGCTTTCTTTCTCCTCGGCTTATCATCCACAGTCTAACAGGGCTGCAGAAATATCTAATCAGGCGTTGGAACAGTTCTTCCGTTGTTTTACCTTGGACCATCATGATAATTGGGCGAACCTGTTACCATGGGCAGAGCTGTCCAGAAATAGTGCTGTCAATTGCTTCTCTTGGAACTTCCTGTTTTGATTAATTATGGGTTCCAACATTTGCTTCTGCCAGAGTCTTTCGAGGCTCAGAATATTCCTGCTCTGGAGGTGCACTTGAGGGCGCTCCACTCACCATGGGTACGGGTTCAGAGATCCCTGCAGAGTTCCACTTTGTGCTAAAAGAGACAAGTAGACCATAGACGCTTACCAACTCCAGTTTTTCAGGTGGGAGTATGGCTGTCCTCATGCAATCTCCATCTCCAGGTGCCTTGTAAAAAGCTGGCTCCTTGATTTGTTGGTCCCTTTCAGGTTCTCAGTAGGATTAACCCCATAACTTATGCTCTTGAACTCCCTGCTAATATGCGCATTTCTAATGCCTTCCATGTGTCGCTACTGAAACCATTGGTCTGTAACAGATATACTACTGCTCCTGTCCGTCCCACACCGGTCCAAGTGGGGGACCATGAGGTTCAAAGTATTTTGGACTCTCGCAGGGCCAGAAGCCAGGTGCAGTATCTAGTTCATTGGAAAGGGTATGGACCTGAGGAGCGTTCATGGGTTGTTAAGAGAGATCTACATGCACCTGCCCTTCTCTGTGAATTCCACTCCTGCAATTCATCTGGTGCTGGTCCTCTTCTGCGGGGGAGAGGTCGTTAAGGGGGGGATACTATCACAGTCCCCCTAAGGAGGCCTTAGCGATCCTGTGCTTCCTTCCCCTTTTGGGAGGTTGGCCGGCATGGTTGAGGTTACTTCCTCATTTCTGATGTCATGGAACGGGCGCTGTGTTGTGCACCTCTTTATGGGCTTATTCTGTTTTGCCTAATTGGTTCCCGCCTTTATCGGCGCTTTTATTAACCTCCTTGGGCTTGAGAGTTATTGCCCTTACGTGGTGTTTCTGCTAGTGTCTCTAGTGCTCTGTTGTGACCCGTGCTTTATCTGAGAATTCGCTCCGTGTATGATCCGGCTTGTCTGACTATCCACATTGGTTCTGACCCGTGGCTCTGGCTGACTAATTCGCTCCGTGTATGACCCCAGCTTGTTATACTACCCACTTCAGTTCTGACCTGTGTCTCTGGCTGACTAACTTGCTCCGTGTAGACACCGGCTTGTCCAACTACCCTTATCGGTTCAGACCTGTGGCTCAAGCTGACCAACTCACTCCGTGTGGTCCCCGGTTTGTCTGACCTCTGGCTCTTGTTGACTAACTCGCTCAGTGTAATCCCCGGCTTGGCTGACCTGTGGCTCTGTCTGACTACTTGCTCCGTACACTCCTAGCGTGCCTGACCATTAGTCTCGGTGTTCCATGGCTCAGGCCTGCTCTTGCTCCCTGTTTACTCCGGTCGCGTGACCTGTGGTGGAGACTTGTGCTTCATTTACTGTTCCCTCTGGTGCTCCACCCGTACCTCTGTTCTAGTCTCTGGTATCTCGCAATAGTGCAGAGCGTAGCACAGTGTGCAGCTCTGGGTAGGAGCCTGGGTCCTATCATCCTGAATTGGTTTTACATTATATATCCTGTATCAGATCTTAATTTCATACTAGGTACTGTGACAAATATAAATGACGTGATTCTCGTCACAAACAGGCGGAGCTTAATCATGGGAGGGGTGGGACGTAACATAACTTGTCATGAAGTGGGCGGGAAATGGGAAGATCAGGATGGGAACTAGGAGGAATGGTCAGAGTTTCTTAAGAAACTCACCACCTTTGGAGAACCGGTAATTTATTTAAAAAACAGGAGTCTCCAGGGGAGATCCAGAGAGTTCTAAAGTATGCCAGAGAGAGAGAGAGTGTGTGTGTGTGTGTGTGTGTGTGTGTGTGTGTGTGTGTGTGTGTGTGTGTGTGTGTGTGTGTGTGTGTGTGTGTGTGTGTGTGTGCGCGCGCGCGCGCAGTGGTATCCACAACAGCAATCATAAGCATTAGTGCATACCCTGGGATGCAACAACTAATGTCAGTGGAGCTATGCTGCCAGATTTGAACATTCACCTCACTAGTCTGTATCTGATTGTAAACTGAAAGGCCCTTTCACTTGGTTAACATTGTTGTAGCACAATTAAAACCTGAAAAGTACACATTACTTGTAAATCATTTTCCATCTTTGCATTTCACAAAGGCAACATGTGCTGAGATTGTCACAGAGAGACAGTGTACTTCAACTTTCCGCCACCAGTGTGATAAACCACCTAAGAATGTATAGTTTGGGTTGCAACAGAATCACACTGAAATCACAGTTAACTGCATTTTCCCTGCAAGGCTTTCCCAGTACCCCATTCTCTCAAGAGAAACAGAAATGCTAAAATACAGAAAATACAGCACCCTGCAACAGGAATGCGTTCAATGCAATTCCACTGAAAAATAAAAATCTGACTAAAACTATGTCAAATTCACAATACAGCTGCAGCCTGCTGTGTCTCTCTGCTACAGTCACAGAGCATGTTCCCTATGTGGAAAGCCCCAAAGGGCACAATCATTCACAAGCCATGCTTTTATTTTTTACCTATTTTATATAGCTGAGATAATGTAGCCCATGTGATACATGGATGACACAAAAATAAATGCAAGGGTTAAAAATGCTGTTCTGCTCAGTATAAATGACTTCAAAGGTGTAACAATGTAATGGAAAGAAATATACATAGTATGCCCTGAAATATATTAAAAAAAATGAAAGTCTAAAGTTCCTGTATCAGTCCCAGAAGATTTAAATTTTCAATTATCAGTCTAGGCTAGGGGAGAGCAGAATTAGCAGTGGACTCCAACAGGGGCACTCAAACACATTCCGAGGTCTTCACAACAGTGCAGGTTTTCAGGTTCTCCTTACATAAACACAAGGGAATAAATATGTGGTTCAATTACTCTGAAGGATCTGTTTCAGGTCAGGACACTCACTTGTGTTTAATTGAGGAGATCCTAAAAAATTATGCACTGTTGGGGGGAGCAGTGTGTTTGAAAATAGGTTTGATCAGGCCTAGAATACAGATCTATCTATCTATCTATCTATCTATCTATCTATCTATCTGGTACAGGACCGAAGTTATTGGAGGTGTGCTGAGGAGGCCTTCATACTGCTGTGGTTCGACAATGGCTGAAGATGATGATAGGTAGGTAAGCTCTTCTGTTTAAGACCCACTTATTCCTTGGCTAATGTTCTCCATCTCTATATGGCCTTACAATCATGTTTTATGCGGTATTCATTTACTTGCTTGAGTATCTATAGCACATAGATCTTTCTTTAGACTGTGAGTGGATTGCATGGTCACAGAGGACTTTATCTTTTGCTTATTGACTTTGTAAGAGAACCCGAGAGTCTCGAGGAAGAGCTGTCTGAAGGAGGAGGAGACCATGTTGTACAGCACAGGATTTACTGCAGAGCTGACATAGAACAGAGTGTTTGTCAACATGTAGAAATAATGGTAGAAACTGTAGAGAAATCTGAAAAAAAAAAGAATCAAAAATAGAAGCATTAGTATTTCTAGGTAGTATTTTAGGGGGCTAGATAATATCTTGCTTAAAGCTCCTGGTCTTGTTGCCAGTTTGGGACATATGATATGCCAGTCTCATTTAAACAAATAATACCCTGTAAAAATAACCACCATTTACCTCACTATGTCTGGAAGATCCCAATGACCCCCTATTCATTTTACCTTGTCCCTTTATCCAAGAGGTAACATCATCAATCAGTCCTGAATACCATGACAGGAAGCAATCTATAACACACCCCTATGTTTTTGCTAGGACCCTTTCACAATGCTGTGTATGTGATGTTGATCCCTGTAGTGAAATATAGAATGCTGGACTATAGCACTTTTCTCATAGGCAATCACATGGACACTCCAAAGTCCAGCAAGCTGCATCTGCACTGTATTTACACACAGGAAAGCTGTAAATATGCAGCAAGGAATGTCTGCATGGAGGCAGGCGTTTCCAAGGGTGATGTTGAATTTTACAGTACTCATCACATCAGTGAGTGGAGGCTGGCGCTCCCATGGGCTGGCCTTCAGGCATATACCCCTACTGCTTCCAGATTGACAGGAGAATGCATGAAAAAATGTGAATGGCCGTGTTGCAAAAGGGTTATGATTACAATGTGACATGAGAGTAGTTTGAGGTCCTGTGGTCCTGTGAGCAACTATCATGTCAGCCCCCATAGTCAGCATGGATTGTAGATGTTATCCCTTTAGCAAAGGTACAAATGGCAACATTCTTAGGGACCTTTATGATTTTCTGGCCATGGAAAGGTAAATGGGGGATTATTATTAGGAGGTGTTAGTTCTACTTTAAAGTAATGATGATTTTGGGCTGCACATTGTTTTATTCATGAATTAGACTGGCATAAGTCCCTCTTCTTTTGGTGAAAACCACAGGTTTGATAGCCTTTGCAGGACCTAATTAAAAGGGGGGTTATAGCCCATTCTCAGAGATATTAAGTGAGCAACAGTGGGCCACTATTAGGTTCACAAAGAGAACACTGAGAGTGCTGTATTTTGCCATATTCTACACTCAAAAGTCATTGCACACCCTTTGAGTAGAATAGGTCCATCATCACTTTCAGTCCTTAATTTGACCTCACTGTTATTTTGTATAAAAATATGTTAAAGAAAAACATGGTCAAACAGTGGGCCCAAGTGAGATACTGGTAGACACCATAAGAGGTGCAATATGCGCTCACTGTGGTGCAGTGCTAAACAGAAATGGCACAGCACCGGAAAAAAAAACAGCTGCACTATAGGGGACAAATAAATGAAGCTTTTAACCCCTTGAATACTAGCAAGGTTTCCATCACATTGCTTCATAATGTGGGCATTCTAGCACTTAAGATGTTAGAAGTCCCATTTAAATGTATGGGAATTTGGGGAATGTTTAGTTGCCCCCTACAGTGCAGTTGGTTTGCCCCAATAATTCTCCACTTCTGATTAGTACATCAGTCTCACTGAGATTGGATAAAGCCATAAAAGGCTTGTGGGATTAGGCAATTTAACCCTTTGAGTGCCAGAGAGGAATTCAATATATTGCGAAGCAAAGCTCTGCTTACCCCTTTGACACCTAAAGGGTTAATAGAGGAATTTGTTTTATTTTTCCTACCTGTTATGCACAGATCCATTTGTGCTTTCTCCTTCTTTCTTTCCTTACCTTTTCCTTTTATTATCTCTCATCCTATATAATAATTTGCTAGGATGTTGGTCAGAAGCCATCATGCACAGTAGAGAGTGCCTGAACGCACAGAATGCTGAGAGCACAGAATGCTGGGAGGTGTAGGAATGCTGGGAGTTCTGTGCTGGGAGCATTCTGTGCTTTCGGGCAGTCTCTACAGTGCATGACTGCGTCGGCGGAAGCACAGACCAGGATGGGCTCTTAACCCTTTGAGTGCCAGAGGGGTACGCAACGCATTGCAAAGCAATGCGTTGCGTACCCCTCTGGCACTCAAAGGGTTAACATCACCAGGACCTTGGCCCGTGTACACGGGCTTTTACACTAGTTACTTTATATGTGGCTGGGTGGCCAAAGTGCCACCCAGCAATGGCCGTGTTGCAGTCATGCACAGTACAGACTGTCTATGCACTGACTATGGTCTGAATTCAGAGCTCCGCTCTGTTATTAGTCGCGGTGCTGGCAGTCTGTACTGAGCATGACTGCAGTGCACGAACATTTAGCGAATTATTATATAGGACTGCACAGTGTTTACTTCTGGTCATTCACACTATGATGTCTTTATTCTAGACTGACCATTTGAGAGAACGCTATGTTCTAGTTAGTATTTTATATTTGTAGTTGCCTAGGGTTTGTTTTGATAATGTTATATTTGACATTGCATATTATTCACATGGGAACGTATATTAATATGTTCTTTTTTTTGGTTGGGCAGGCATATAGTATTCTTACACTATTTGCATCCAGAAGTTATAAAGTGTTTAACCCTTTGAGTGCCAGAGGGTTACACAACAATGCGTTGTGGACTCCTCTGGCACTCAAAAGGTTAATTGATATTGAATTGTTGTGATCAGGGCATACACAATCAGGAATTTTCTTACTCATTACAACATGGGTAGTCAACCCTGGTCCCCTAGAGTTACAAACAGTGCATGTTTCCAGAATCGTAATGATCAATTAAAACAATTGAGCCACTGATTGATTCAAATGTAATAGGGGATATTCAAAAAATATGCACTGTTAGTAGATCATGAGGGACAGGTTTGACTACCACTGCATTATATTCTCTCGATCACTTTTTGTTTTGGTTTTATTTTTGGGCTTGATAAAGGCCCAATGTAGGGCCAAAATGTCAGTATACACAATAAATATGGACTGTGGTGCAGATCAGTCACACTGGAGATCAGTGACTAACCCATGTAGTCATCAGTCAGTGATATATGGCTGACTTCATTGTGGGCACCCATCATTCACTCCGCTGCCATTTTCCTCCAATGATAAATAGACAATAACGAAACAAGTGGTGTCAACAGAGCTAGATCACAGTGTAAACAAAACCTAACACTATCCACTGGTCAATGTGATTTTTAGAAAGCTTTGGAAGATTACGGATCTTTGTCTAATAATGTTCTGATCCAGGGGCGGATTGTAGTGGAATACCAGCCGGTGGATTTTTTTTTTAACGGGCCAACTAGCTGGGGTATATATATATATATATATATATATATATATATCCTATATAATAATTTGCTAAATAGTTTATAACGACGCAGTCATGTGCAGAACAGACTACCCGTGATGAGGCTGATACAGCCTCTGTATCATCTGTGCACAGGCAGTCTCTACTGGGCATGACTGCACCGCGACTGCCCTGCACAGTGGCCCGTGTACACGGGCTTTTCTAATAGTATATATATATCTATATATAAAGGTATGAATGCCAGAGAGATGTCCAATGTACGGCAATGTGATGGATACCTTTTTGGAACTGAAAGGGATAAATACAACCCTAGCAACTCCCACCCTATTTCCTCCACTCTCACTCACTCCCAGCCTTTTTCTACATTCTCTCACCCCCAGCTTATTACCCCCTTTCATTTTCTACCTACCCTTTGCTGCTTCCTCTCTCCCTTCCCCCTTTTCCCTGTCCCCCCCCTCTCCCCATGCTTTCACCTCTTTCCTGATATTGCTCAGTCTGCCCCCACAAAGTCCCAGGCTTTTCTCCTACCCACCTCCCCCTACCACTGGTATTTTATGTCCCCTGTTTTCCTTTGCCTCTCAATATATATTACAGACACATCACAGTGTAACTGTGGATAAGAATTTACCAGTCACTTCTTTAACCCTTTAAGAACAAAAGCATTTGCACCCTTCTGTTTCTTAAGGTCATTTTTTTATTGTTTTGCAATATCTCTGTTTGATATTTTAAAGCTAAGCGAATTAAAAGAATATTTCACCTAATATATGTATAAAATGTATTTCATGTACCCTGCTCTGGCATTCATGGGGTTAATTAGGTTCATGTTAAAACATAAAAATTCATTGTAAAAATAATATAGTCAATGTTCATGTATCTGATATTCACTTCCCAGGTACGCAATGGGTTAATTAACCCTTTGAGTGCCAGAGGGGGTACGCAATGCTTTGCCTACCCCTCTGGCACTTAAATGGTTAAGTTTATGCAATTTACAAAAATGGAACTCCCTCCCCTTTGGCACTCACAGGGTTGAATAAGTGCAAGCTGAAAAAATTTAAGCTTTATTAATATTATTATTATTATTATTATTATTAATATGTTTTGTGTACAGAGAGGACTGTCATGGAGAGCACCTGTGCCTGTGGCAGCACAGACCTTTCCTCAAATATATTGTGGGCCGGCCAAGTGAGATCGTCCAATCTCCCCAACCGACCCACGATCTAGCAGCCCACCGGGGGATGCCTGATCCCCTGATAGGACAGTGCGCCCATGATCTGATCTCTTCAATACCCCACATATCAATACTTTCCAATTAAAAAAACAAGATTGCAAACACAAACGTTTAAAAAAATGAAACTACAAATTCTAATCTTGATGAGACAACATTGCTATGGAAGGACTGAGGCACCTACCCTGACCAATCATCATCTGGGATATAGCAGAACATCAGTCTTCTTGCATGATATGGTAACCAGCACACAACATATGCAATCACAATAGCTCCTGCAGAACAACAAAAATATACTGTGTTAAAAAAGCAGCTCAATTCATATGCTTTATATGAAATATATATACAGTAATGTGTAAAGCTTTTAGGCAGGTGTGAAAGAATGCTTTCAAAAATAGTCATGTAAATAGTTTATTTTTATCAATTAACAAAATGCATAGTGAGTAAATAGAAGAAAAATCAAATCAATATTTGCTGTGACCATCCTTTGCCTTCAAAACAACATAAATTCTTCTAGGTACAATTGCACACAGTTTTTTAAGGAGCTTAGCTGGTAGGTTGTTCCAAACATCTTGGAGAACTAACCACAGTTCTTCTGTGGATTTAGGCAGCCTCAGTTGCTTCTCTCTCTTCATGTAATCCCAGACTCGATGATGTTGAGATCAGGGCTCTGTGGGGGCCATACCATCACTTCTAGGACTCCTTGTTCTTCTTTATGCTGAAGATAGTTCTTATTGACTTTGGCTGTATGTTTAGGGTCATTGTCATGCTGCAGAATAAATAATAAATTTGGGGTCAATCAGATGCCTCCCTGACGGTATTGCATGATGGTTAAGTATCTGCCTGTACTTCTCAGCATTGAGGAAACTATTAATTCTGACCAAATCCCCAACTCCATTTGCAGAAATGCAGCCCCAAACTTGCAAGGAACCTCCACCTGCTCTCCAGCCTTTAGCGAACAAACTGCCTTCTGTTACAGCCAAATATTTCAAATTTTGTCAGTCCAAAGCATCTGCTGGCATTTCTCTGCACCCATTTCCTGTGTTTTTGTGTATAGTTTAGTCGCTTGGTCTTGTTTCCACATTGGAGGTATGGCTTCTGACCAGACTTCTCCGGACAGTAGATGGGTATACCAGGGTCCCACTGTTTTCTGCCAATTCTGAGCTGATGGCACTGCTGGACATCATCTGATTGAGAAGGGAAGTAAGCATGATGTGTCTTTCATCTGCTGCACTGCTTCATTGGCAGACCACTGCACTATGCTCAACGTTACCCGTTTCTTTGTGCTTCTTCAAAAGAGCTTGGACAGGACATCTGAAAACCTCTGTCTGCTTGAACTTTCTGCCTGGGAAAGACGTTGTTGATGCAGTATAACTACCTTGTGTCTTGTTGCTGTGCTCAGTCTTGCCATGGTGTATGACTTTTGACATTAAACTGTCTTCAACAACCTCACCTTGTTAGCTGAGTTTGACTGTTCCTCACCCAGTTTTATTCCACCTATGCAGCTGTTTCTGTTAGTTCAGTTAATAATTGTGTTTCAATCTACATATTATATAGATTTTTTCACACATGCCTAAGATGTTTGCACAGTACTATATCCTATATAATAATTATCTAGAATGTTTGTCATGTGCAGTAGAGACTGCCCGAACGCACAGAATGCTGGGAGTTCTGTGCTGGAAGCATTCTGTGCTTTCGGGCAGTTTCTACAATGCATGACTGTGTCGGTGGCAGGACCGGCCTCTTAACATTTTGAGTGCCAGAGGGGTACGCAACGCATTGCAAAGCAATGCGTTGCGTACCCCTCTGGCACTCAAAGGGTTAACATCACTCGGACTTTGGCCCGTGTACACGGGCTTTTACACTAGTGTGTGTATATATATGTATATATATATATATATATATATATATATATATATATATATATATATCATCTTTGTTAAGTGAACATTGAAGACATTTATTAAGGATTGTTTCTTATACCTTTTGTTTACAATAAGTCTACAATCAGATAGATTTAATGGAGAACTAACACCTCCCCATAATGACCCACCCGCTTACCTTGTTATACAAAATCCTAATGGTCCCTAATCATTGTGCCCCTTGTGTCTTAGTTCAAGAGAGGAGACAGGGCAGTTGTTACCTGGACCACAAGACCTCAAACTCTGAACATGATAATCTTAATCCTTTATGGACCAGAGGGCTTGACACACCTTGCTCAACTATGTGTTACACATACTTGTGGTCCTTAAAGGGTTATGTGCACTCTGCCTGCTTCCGTTTGAAAAAAGACAGGGGAAAAATTCATAGTGGCCATAAGGATTTTTTGCTCATAGTTTTTTAAGTGGGGAGTTCTCCTTTAAGGTATCTAGAGCATGGATGGATAACAATTATCCCTCAAACTATCAGCTGGCCACATGATGGGAGTTTCAGTTCAACAAAAACTCAAAGGCTCCAGGTTGCCAATCCTTACTCTAGAGTAAGTTTATGTCTGAATGAATGCATCTGAATTCCCAGTCCTGCAGGAATACCTTCTAGCTGTGAAGTATGCAAGTATGGAATGAGAAAGTCTGAGTCTGCATGTACTGGATATGTCTCTAGGATCAAAGGGAATTATTTGTTAACACCATTAACTCTGTGTGGTTTGGGAAGCAGAAGCTGATGTAGTAAGTAGAACTGGATTAATTCTAGGGCAAACATTTTTAACCATATGACATAGGAACTACAAACTGTTCTTTGCCACCCCCAACAGATCAGGTTTTAAGGATCTCTCTCTACACACACACACACACACATGTAGCTCAATCATTGGTAATATTTTTGTAAAAATTCAGTCTGTATAAATACCTGTGTTCAATTGAGGATATCCAGAAATAGTGGCCTAGATGACATGTGGGTGTCACCAGAAATAGTGGCCTAGATGACAGTTGAGTGTCACCAGAAATAGGGGCCTAGATGACGTGAGTGTCACCACAATAGGGAGCCAATGTCCGTTGATTTAAATGGGACTTTTTTGTAAATACATTTTTATTGGATCTTAATTTGTCAAAATCAACAAAAGGATATAATACAACCAAAGATACAACATGAAAGAATTCAACCAAAAAGCATATTTCTGGTAACTTAGAACTAGTGTAAAACACGTTTCCTTTGTCCTTTTAATAAGTTAATAAAAAGTAAATGTAGTATCCAAGTAGTTGGATTTTGAGTTGTCAAAAATAAAAGCATATGGTATAGTGAGAGTAGAAAGAAGAAAGAAAAAGAAAAAAGTAGACACTGGGTAGGAGTAGGTATTCTTTGAGCTCCATGTAAAAAGGCTGCAACTAGGTAAACAAATAAATATAAACCAAGTTAAAACAACGGAAGATATCAACAGTCAGTGAGAAGCTATGTAAGCCAACCAAGGTTTCCAGAGTATATCAAAAGTTTATTTTTGAGAAGCTTTATAATATGTCAGGTGCTCAATGGTCAAAATGTAGCTCAGTTTAATTTTCCATTCCATTATGGAATGAGCTTTGGATTGATTACACAAGGGAGGTATGATCATTTTAGCGGTGTTGATTAGATGTAAGTAAAGAACAGAGGAGGGTCTATCTTCCTTGACGATTCCCATATACTCAGAAACTCATCTGTGCAGAGAGATTTCGAAAATGGAACCTATACAGGCGGATGGCTTCTGGGTGAGTTAACAATACTAAATCACACCACATACACATGTGTTAGTACCTTCACCTCATAAAACATCATTCACACAACATGTGCTCATTGTCACACCATGTCACTCACTTTCCACAGGTGATGCTGGCTATGGCTGCAAACCATGGCTCCTCACCCCGCTCGCCAATCCCCAAAACGATGCCCAGGAACGATATAACCAGGCTCATGGCAGAACTCGGAATGCCATTGAGCGGACCTTCAGCCTCCTCAAGTCCCGATTCCAATGTCTGGACCACTCGGGGGAAGCACTGAAGTATGCACCAGGCAAGGTCTGCAACATCATCATGGCATCTGCCATCCTACGTAATATCGTGGTGGACATCAGACTCATCGACAATGTCCAGCCCCCACCCAGACCTGAAGACCCCGTGGACATTGTTGAGGGTGAGGAAACCCTAACAGGGATGCAGACAAGTGACAGATTGATCAGGGATCACTTCAGCTGTGAGTATAATACATGTATGCACACAATCCATGCATACACACCCACCACAACACACATGTTCTGTTTCACCCCACAGGATCAGTGACACAGCCCAGACACTGGCTGCAGTATGGACCACCAACATCAACCATTCCATGGACCAGTCATATTGGGGCTAGAGATTCCAATTACATCTGACACCCTGTCATCCATGTTGATACTGCTACCTCAAGGATATCGTGCATGGCCCCCTGGAAACCAAGGTACAACACTTAAACCATGTTCATCATATCCCACTGCTCCCTAGGCACCAACTAAAGTGTTTTGCTAGGATCAGACCCATAGCAACCATGGTACCCCTGTAGCGAGGGAGTCCCATCCAAGCCAATGCATTGGATAACACTCTGTCACATCAGGGGTTAAGGGGACATTCGAGGGGACATCGGACCAGTAGTTTGTTAGAGCTGAAAAGAGCAGCAGAGGGATGGATCTACAGTGGTAGTGTGTTACTCAACATAGAGCTCATGAAATGTGGATCACATCTCCAGGGACACCATGCTGACCTGTGTGTTTGTGTGCAGTGATATGTGCCCCAGACAGAAATATACACATCAACAAATATGTCCTAATAGCTCCATGAACCAAACATATATGGACTGCCTCTGATAGTGGCAGCACAAATATATTAGTGTCATGGAGCTATTAGGACATGTTGATGTGTGTATTCATGTGAGGGGCATAAATTCCTAGGGTTGGTTGACATCCCCTCAGTTCCCCCCATAATGGTTTACAGACCAGTACACAACACATTACAAAGCAATGGTTTGTGTACCCCCCCGTAACGTAAAAGATTAAGGGGATAACAATGTTGTAGCTGTTGCATGACGATCATTTCGA
Source organism: Rhinophrynus dorsalis (assembly GCA_037306005.1). Taxonomy (NCBI): domain Eukaryota; kingdom Metazoa; phylum Chordata; class Amphibia; order Anura; family Rhinophrynidae; genus Rhinophrynus; species Rhinophrynus dorsalis. The sequence goes on from CM074720.1 coordinate 495,673,051, forward strand.
GGGTGCTGTTCCAAATCCTGTCCTCGTGTCCCACAGGCATCCATAGCACGATCCATCCTTGAACAGAGGAGTTTCCATGTGACTGGACTGAAGTCTTGACAACACTTCTATGAAGCTCACCCCTTGGTGTTCCAAGTGATTGTGTTGGTGATGCAATGTTTGACCTGATGTTCTCAGCAACCTCTACTGGAACATTCACATATGGACATGAATTAATGTGTGTACTAACATCCAGGTATCAAACCTGTACAGTAAGACTGCTCATCCACAGAGGTATCAAACCATGTGGACACCACATGATCAGTTTCCCAGAGTTTGAAAATATTCAGATTTAGTTTAAATGTACCGTTTGGCTGCTCATACAAGTGTTTAATGCATATAGGCTATATACCCAGAAAACAAATGTATGTTTTAATGTAGTTTGAGAAAATATAGGAGAACCATAACTATTCAATCTGTGTCTGTATGAATGAATGTTGGATCAAACACCTGTTAATGTGGAACCATACCCAAGGCTAGAGTATCCCTCATATAAAAGGAAGGCATGACCTACATCACAGGAGTCCACTAGTTGTTTGACCATGAGTGGACTCTGTGATGTATACATGCAATAACATGATAGCAGTGATACACCAATGTGTGTTGTGAGTGATTAAGAGGTGATACAGGGGACATACCTCCACACTGATGTCATGTCCACGGTTTCTGTGTTGCTCAATATAATCAATGTCCTGAGATTGCTGTAGTTTGACATACCTCAGTACATGGGCTACATCAAGAAACAACCAGACCAAGTGGACAAGTGGTATGACTGGTGAAGTGTGTTGCAACCTTAGTTAAATAACAACAGAACTTTATACATAACCCAATTCTCAGCCTAAGGTTTCAATGTGTGTGTGCTACACATTGAAATCATAGGAAGATCATTGGGTTATCCAGTAAGTTAGGCTGTGATTCAAACCCTTATTGTGCAACTGACTTACTGGAAAACACAATGCTCACCCTAGGATCACAATGTGTAGCACACACATTGAGATCCAAAGGGTGAACATTGGGTTCCCCAGTAAGTCAGTTGCACAATAAGAGTTGTAACGAAAGACCATTTTGATGCATGTTCCATCTGTCCTGCTTGTTATTTCCCTGCTAAGTCACATAGTTGTTTGTTTGGTTATCCCCTTAACCACAACAATTGATGAAGACGAATGTTCAGTGTTGTACCAGTTGTTGTGATAAGGGATATGTTCTGTTAAAATTTAACCCACATCATGGCCACATAACACTGTCATGTTATATGGCTCCAGGGATGGATTGCCAGTTGAATTTGAACAACGTGTGAGTGTGTGTGAACCCATGTTGTAACATCACACAAACATCTTACCCAGTCAGAAGTTGTGTTCAATGCATTGTTTGGCCATGCATTGGAGACAACTCTGCCACCCAATCCATACCCGAAAACAAAGCAGATCACACTGGATTCTTATTTCTTCTTTTTTGTGGAAGGCAGGCCTTAGACTGGGTGCCAGAGGTGGATGCCCTGGCTTATTGCCGGGTCACCCTTTGCCCCCTAGGTGTGGCTTCAGGGGTAACACTGGAGGGGGTGGTGGGTGCAGTGGACCCCTCTGTGGAATGCAGGTTCTCCCTCTCCATCCGCAGGTTCTCCCTGCGGTTCAGCTCTTGCAACTCCACCAGCACCTGTGCAAACATGTCCATCAGCCCCGTGTGGAGTTGGTGGAGTTGTGTGTTCACCCTGGCCACATCCGACTCCAGAGCTTGGATCCTTGTCTCCAACCTGTTGGTGTTCCTCCGGGATTCCCTCCGGCTCCTTGTGAGATTGTCGTTGGTGGTGTGACTTGACCGGAGTAGTCTCCTTTGCAGGGACAGGCACTCCTCCTCCAACCCCATGGGGCGTGCACTGCTGGAGATGGTTGTGCCCGGTGACTCTGGTGCTGTCTCCTCAGCCTCTGCTGTCTCCTCTGCTGGTGCTGGGTGTGCTGTGGCTACTACTGCTGTGACAGCTGGTGGAGTGGCTACTGAAGATGCTGTGTATGTGCCCACCACATCGAGTGACCCACTGCTGCCCACTGATTTCTGTGCTGGTGGAGTGAAATCCTCCCTCAGGGGCTCCCGAATCAGGCCCAGGTGCTGATAGTTGAGAAGCCAAGGGTCATACCTCTGCCACTGGTAAGTGCTCGACGCCCACCTGGGATAATTACTGGGGCCATGTTGGGGAGGCATCCAGGAGGGTAGGTCCATATGGGAGGAGTATGGCCCATATTGTGTGGTAGACACATTCCCGGGCAGCCATTGCCTCTCTGGTGGTGGTGGTGGTGGTGCTGCTGCTGGAGGGTAGTAGCTCCTGGAGGTGGTGGGATGCATCCACCTCTCCTCCTGCATCCAGCCACTGTAATGGTGTGGAGCATCCTGTGGTGGTGCAGCTGGTTGGGGTCAGCCAGTTGGGGGGAAGCCAGTGCAGCCGGTTGGGGGCAGCCAATGCAGCCGGTTGAGGGGAAGCCAGTTGGGGGGCAGCCAGTGCAGCTGGTTGGGTAGCAACCAGTTGGGGGGCAGCCAGTGGTGATGCAGCCAGTTGGGGTGGAGGTGTGGATGTTGTGTGCGGTGCCCATTGGCTGGTCCCCTCCTCTGTATACGCCTCACTGGGTGGTGAGGTAGGCTCCTCCACGGGCTCCTGCTGTGCTGGAGGCCCATAGACTGTGTGGAGAATTGAGATTGTGTGATCAGTAAATGGATCCATGATCGGATTTAAGGGATGTTAATACTTGAAATGTGTAAGGAATTAAATATGTTGTAGAGTTTATCCCCTTTAGTAAAAAAAGGGTAGTCCCACTGCTGAAGGGTGTTTTTTTTTAAAACGTATCACAGCAATATCCCAGTGGACTGAAATTGTACTTTGGCGCTGTTGCTACATCATCCTATGGAGATTAATGGTCCCGGGACCAGAGCTGTCCATAGGATGATCTAGCAATATCACCATTGGCCACTGGAATATTGACTCTGAAATATTCAACTTTGAGCTGCGATACTTTTTGATTAGAGCACCTTTAAGTAATGGGAATACCCTTGTTTTACTCGGGGGATTAACCCTACGACATATGGTTTTCTCTTCACATTTTGGGTATTACTATCCCCTTAACGGGGTAGCAATGGTTAATTCCACCTTGATGTAATATTGTAGGCATTGTAAAAAGATGTGGATCGATGTTAGTCCTATCCCTCCTACCCTCATGGTTAGATAGATTTTGCTCTATATGACAGCTTGAGATATCAGTCATTTGACCACACGGAGGCTCTTCAGCAGAGCCAAAATTACCCCATTCAGAGATGAATACTTCTTTGGTATGGTGTACAAAGTGTGTCTGGTTTGCAGGCACACTCTGTGGACCATTCCAATGAGGTATTCATCTCTGAATGGGGCAATTTTGGCTCTGCTGGAAAGCCTCTGTGTGGTCAAATCACTGATATCTCCAGCTGTCACATAGAGCATTATCTAATGTTTTCCATTTGCAACTTGATTCATGTGTTTGTATGTTCTCCATGGACATTGGGATTGGTGAAGTGAGGGTATGTAAGGGTTAACTTATCTCCACCATCTCTTTGTCACTGCTTAGTGAATGTCCCCTGTGTAGCCTATCGACTTGTTTGTTGTTTGGTTAACCCTTTGAGTACCAGAGGGGTTGCCAAAGCATTACTGTGTGATGCATTGATGATCCCTCTAGCACTCAAGGGGTTATGTGCTGGTTTCCCTGTGGGTACATGGGTGACATTGTGTGAGAACAGTAATGATGTTTAACAGACGACAATTTAAACAACATGGTTTGTTTGTATTGTGTGTGATGAGCACAGCGACAAGATTGTTGAACTGGAACTTGGACAGGTTTGGGCCTGGTTGAACCTTGCCATTTGTCCTTGTGTTTTGTCCTGTTTTTAATCCTCAGGGTGCTGTGTTGGTGCAGATGTGTGGATGAATGATGGGCATGTGTTGAGGTGTGACTGTGTTTGTGTTGGTTGATGTGGTGCGTTGTTATGTGTTGATGCACTTACCGGTAGTTTGAAGGCTCCTCTCATCCCCAGTGTCCGATCCTCCAGGGACCCCCTTGATCAGGGGACATATTCAGCCGCACCATCTCCTCCCACCCGCAGAAAGTGATAGGGACAGGTGGGCCACCTCCGGTGCCTCGGGCGTGCTTGGCGATCTCAGTGAGCTTGTTTTTTACCACCCTCCGGCAGTCGCCCCATCGTCTTGAGGACAGCCTCCATGAGAGTCGTGTTCTCCTCCTCTGTGTATTTGGGATCCCTGATCCTGCCCTTCTCAGCTCCGGAATGGGAGGATTCAGAACCGGAGTGTCCTGCCAGCTCTGCCCCTAACTGCGTAGGGTGCTCCTCAACGGATACCCCTCTTCCCACTGACACAGCTGCCCCTCTCCTTTGTGTGCCTGCTCTTGTGGCCCGGGTCCCCTTCTGCTCTGCGTATCTCCCTCTCCCACTTAGAAATGCCCTCCTGACCTTCCTCCTCCTCCACAACTCTCCCCATCCCTCTCTGCTGTCCTCCTCTCCTAGCCATCACTCACACCCAGGCACTCCCACAGGCCCTCACAGACACACTCGATACACTCACTCTTTGTCACACACTTTCACTCACAGATTCACACTGACAAAATAAACTTTATAAATGTGTTAGGTGTTATAAAAGAAAAAGGACTATGTGTGTCTATGTGTATGTGTTAGTGTTTTTATGGGTGTATGTAATATGTGCAAAGGTGTTATATGTGTCAAATTGAGTGCAATGCTCTCCTCCCTCCAAACTCCAAAAGCTCCTTCTACCTCCAATGAATTTTCCTCTCTCTGATCACTATCCTCCTCTCCTGGGTCCTGATATCTAGCTCGCAAGAACTCGATAACAGACAGTGTGTGACGGTTATTTTTGGGTACAAATATATAGGTGTGCTTGAACTTTTTGGATACTTTGGGGCCTTGGTATTGGTTGTGTGTTTGAATTTGTTGGTGCATCAATCAGGGCAGCCGCTAGGTTACATTTTGCCTTTAGTTGTGTTATCGGGTGATTTGGCCGCACAGTGATTCTTTAACAGGTGCGACAACGGGTTTTGTGTTACGTGCATAAGCTGGATAGCTATTCTTGTAGAGTACCTATTGTATCTGCCGTAAATCATGTATTATTTGTGAGCGATATGCTTTTTTTACTTAGCGGCTGGTTTAACTTGAGCCTTTAAATCTAGCCCCTAAAGTCTCTCTGTATGGATCCTCTTTACATCTCCCATTGGAGTTGTGGAATCACATGTGTGTTCTTATCGCCTCAAAGTGGTGTCCTTCAATGTCTCTCCTCACACATCTGTACACGTCTTTAATGGAGACTTTCATTGATGTGATTTTGTTGTATCCTCACTTGGTAGGTATATGTCTTCTGTTAATTCCCGCTACTTCACTTGGTCACTCCCTTTGGTGATTAAATTGTATTATTGTTGGAAAAGGCTCCAGGGGGGAAGGCAGTGCACTGAGTTGTGTTCACTGTGCACAGTGACCTACTACCAATGACTGGTACTCCAGTGGAAGCCAAGGGGATGAACGTGGTCTGTTTCCAATCAAACAGCAATCAAAAACCTCCTCTAGATTCTTTTTACTACATGTCAAAAACTGAGAACTCCAACAGAAGCGGCCCAGACCCCCCTCATGTGTTCCTTTTTAGTTTTCCAATATCAGCTGACTCCGATCATGTCCAGTTGTCATCCTCTGAGCCCAGACCTCATATCATTTGCAATACAGTAAACTGAGCATCTGGAGGAGGTGCCTGCAGATTTTTTGTTGTTGTTTGTCTTTTAAAGGGATAGTAACACTTAATATATGCTAAAATCTATATTGTAAGGTTTATCCTCCTGAGTACAACAGGAGTACTCTCACTGCTGAGAGGTGTTTTATTCAAAAGTTATAGCAGCAAGTGGATAACATTTACAATATAAATGCTACAATATATTGTGTTACTATCCTTTAACATGTCTGGTTGGTAGACAGACCACTTTCATCTCCTTGGCTTCCACCAGAGTGTCAGGTTTTGATGCCAACTGCAGCTCTGTGAACACAACTCACAACTTCTCACCTGGAGCCTTTTCCATCAATAATCCATTACTGCAGGCAGCGATCATATACACTAGTTGGGATTTACAGACAACACATATCAAGAGGAAATTCACATAGAGGAAGATCCCATTAAAGGCTTGTGCAGGCGTATGCATGGTCCGAGAATAATAAAGACTTGGTAAGCCTACCCAAACCAGCCATCAACCAGTCCAACAGTTCAAGTCTGTAGACTGCTCCTCTAATAATACATAATCAGCCCCATTCTCATAAAAATAAGCTTTGATTTATTAATTGAAGAACTTGGCAACTCCCAACAAGCTCAACTGCAACACAGACTGTCTGAACCCACACTTTAGCTGCTTTTATTCAATAATATAATCAGCTGCTTTTATCCAATAACATAAACCCTGATAAACCCAGAAGTGACTGGGCATGAGGCAGCAGGCAAGGTGAGGCACTATCAGTAGGTAGGAGGCAGTTCAAGGCACTGTTGGAAGTAAGGGAATTTAGGTTATTTTTTAGTATGTACAATGGAAGCAGTTGTCTGTCTTATATGTATGTATGTATGTATGTATGTATGTATGTATGTATATCTTTATTTATATGGCGCCACATAGTGCACGCAGCGCCTTACAATAGACATATGTTACAATAAATAAGAGGGGATTAAATAAGTGCGACATTCATAGAAACAATGGGAGAGAGGTCCCTGCCCCAAGGAGCTTACAGTCTAAATGGGTCAAAGGAGACATACAATGGGGTAAGAGGGTGTTAAGTGCAGAGATTACAAGTGCTGAGTTTGGCCAAAGGCAGTGCATGGTCCTAGTGCTCCAGAAGATAAGATTTCAGGGTAGACTTAAAGACAGAGGGGGATTTTTCAAGACATAGGGAGAGGGGTATGGAGTTCCATAGGTAGGGAGCAGAAAGCGAGAAAGGTTTGAGATGGGAGAGGGCAGAAGGTGTGGATGTATGGTAGGGTCTTGTATTTATGGGACTGCATTGCTGCCTACAACAAATAAATGTAACGTGGCTCACTAGCTGTTGTTGGACTGCAACTCTCATCTTCCTCAAATGATTCATCACTTGCAGGGGGTTAGAGGAGTGGTAGTCTTATAATGTCTGGAAAGCCACATTTTACTGGAGTTCCCCAAAAACTGATGTTACCAGCCATCAATGTAATGAGAGAGACAGCTATAGTGTGTGTGTGTGTACAGAGAGAAAGAGATAGAGTGTATGTGTGTTTAGGTGTGTGTGTGGGGGGCATGTGTGGGTGTGCGCATGTGCATGTGGAGAGAGAGAAAGTGTGTGTGTGCACACATGTGTGTGTGTGTGTGTGCATGTGTGTATGTGCCAGAGCAACACAAGAAGCTTGCTGAACTATTTTTTTTTAAGTTTTATGAGAATTAGAATCACAAAGTGAAAAATAAAAAACATAGATATGCTTTCTTTCATCCCTTTAGATTGTAAGCTTTTGGGCAGGGACCTCCCACCCAATGTTTCACTCTACAAAGCACCTGTAACCCTGTATTGTTTAAACCCTTAAACTGTAAAGCACTGCGTACACTTGTGGAGCTATATAAATAAACATATTCATTCATTCATTCATTCATTCCCTTATAATGCTATTGCACTTATCGCAAGTGTCTGTACTTGGAGTGAGTGAGGTCGTTGTACTAAGAAGGTGGTGTAATTGTACTGTAGGGACCAGATAAAATTTCCATTCAAATTTACATTCATTGATTAACCCATCAAATGCTTGTGAGGTCCATTTAAGTAAATTTGAATGTATAATTGTTGCATGTGGTACAGTTAATTTGAGCCAGAATTGCTCCACTTTCTTATTACATCAGCCTCGGTGTGTGTTTGTGTGAGCGTGTGTGTTTATGTGTTTGTTTATGTTTGAGTGTGTGTGTGCATGTGTATATGTGCCTGTGTTTGTGTGTTTGAGTATGTGTAAGTGTGTGTTTATGTGTGTGTTTGAGTGTGTGTGAGTGTGTGTGCATGAGTCAGTGTGTGTGTGTGGCTATTGGGAAAGAGTATATACATTTTACACTTCATTGATTGTTCTGAACAGTGAAACTAACCCTCAGAGCTCATAGTCTGTATGACATGAGAACTGGATAATTATGTTGTTTTTTACATAGATTACAAACTCTGAGGTTGATCCACTATTCAGTGTGTTTTTTTTATTTTACAATGTGGGTCATTGAAGATTTTGGATCTTCTAGTAGAATCCCACTCATATCAAGCAATGAAATGTATTGAAGGACAGCATTCATGTACATAGTGTCCTATTAGCAGGGACCTCGAGCAATCACATTATTTAAAGTTGTCATGATAAGAACACACATAGGGTTCCAGAGGTCCATTGGGAGAGGATCGATACAGAGTGACCTTTGGAGTCCTAATATCTGAGTGATTAGTGCTTTTCTATCTTGGTGGGATGCATTTTTAGTGCCTTATTTTCTTTTTTTTGAGAAATACATCTGTCTGAATGGAGTAAAAGGACTTTGCTTTGCATAAGAATATGAGTGCTAATGATTTGCCTGTTTTGAATGCAATAGATTGCTTTGATCTGATAAGATTTAGGTCCATCTGCATCTCCCATTGGAGCAAGTAAGTCATCCTCAGCCTATAATACACCCCATGATATTCTCTTCTGTATATAGTACCCTGTGGACAAGTTCAAGAACTTTGAAGAAGGCGTATCTGTACAGGTTGGTTATGACCATTCATGTTGACATGGTTAACCTAATGCTTTTAGTTCTATTGGTCAAAGAATGTTACTTGTGGGGCTTGCTAGCATTAAAGTCCAGTGCTGGTAGAGTGTGTCTACTTGTATGATCTACAGCTAACATATGATGTGGTGTGTACAGTTCAGTAAAGTCACTGGCATTAGAGACTAACTCCAGGGTTGCTGTACTGCTGAATTTGTATATTAGCTCTTATGTCATTAGGATCTGTAAAAAAAGAACAAACACCCTCACTCAGGACCAAAGAGTCATTATTTAGCCACTTGTGTTGTACACTAGAGAATCTTTGCTTGAGTGTGTGTATTGTGATGGAGTGTTTACATGCAGATTAGAGTTAGACAGGGATTAAAAGGTTAAGTGGCCTGCTTTGGCACTACAAAACTCAAATGTTTCTGAGATATAATTATGCAGCTTGAAATTGCATAATTTAATTATAGGAACACTTGAATTTTAGTACTATGAAAAAATATGCACAATTCACAGTGGCTTTAAGGTCATTGTGATAGCTTTTACATATGTCAGTTCTTTTAATTTATGCCTAACATCCTATGACAATTTAAATGTAGCAATCTTGTACATTTATATCTCCGTCACAGAGGTGCCTTTGATGGAAGATATTGCAGTGAACCAGGCTGCTGCTAGAAATCAATGTAGCTGTAAGAGTGCTAATTAACCCCATAGAAAGCAATATGTATTCAGTAATACTTATTGTTGCAACAATGTTGCGGTATCCAAAGTTGTGTATGAACTAAGCTAGTACCTCGCATTGATCACTAATTTTACCCTTTGAGTACCAAAGGGGGTATGCAATGTATTCTGGAACACTCAACTTCTTTCTGGCCAATTTTTAAGGCATTATGAAGCGTACAAATACATAAATATTTTGTTATTTCATATCCGAATAACTAAAATAAAGATACTGTGCATAACAATTTCCATAAATATAAATATGAAATTCAATGTTTCCATTTTTGATAAAGCCTTTATAGAAAAGAAGGGTCACCCAAAGTGGGTGTCTGGGGCACACCAAAGTGTCATCAAATATTATATTCTGTTTGTTTTTGTGTTATAAACTGTACTCCATGTTCAATATGAGATCTTACTAAAGAATCATAGAAAGGGGGAATGATTTTTCATCCCATTCACCACTATTACAGAAAATGGGACATAATCAGTCTACCAAAGCGAAGAATGCCATATCATTACTTCCTTTATTATGAAACATCATTGCTAGTGATGAGCGAGCGTGCTCGGCCGATGCTCGGATCGGCTCGAGCATCGCTCTGCTCGGCACATGGCGGTACTCGTCGAGTACCGCCATGTGCTCTCCCGCCATGTTCGGGTGGCGGGGATCTGTGCCGGAAGAGGCACAGATCCGAAGACGCTCCGCTGGACCACCAGGGACTGGAGGTACGGGGGCATTGCGGAGATGAAGGGGGCATTGCGGAGATGAAGGGGGACATTGTGGAAGAGGGGCATAGACTCTATGCCCCTCTTCCACAATGTCCCCCTTCATCTCCGCTATGCCCGTCTTCCACAATGTGCCCCTTCATCTCCGCTATGCCCCTCTTCCACAATGTGCCCCTTCATCTCCGCTATGCCCCTCTTCCACAATGTCCCCCTTCATCTCCTCTATGGCATAGAGGAGATGAAGGGGGACATTGTGGAAGAGGGGCATAGCGGAGATGAAGGGGCACATTGTGGAAGAGGGGCATAGCGGAGATGAAGGGGCACATTGTGGAAGAGGGGCATAGCGGAGATGAAGGGGCACATTGTGGAAGAGGGGCATAGCGGAGCTGAAGGGGGACATTGCGGAGCTGAAGGGGGCATTCGGAGATGAAGGGGGCATAGCGGAGATGAAGGGGGCATTGACCAGGCACCCTCCCCTCATCAGAGCAGGGGGTGCCTGGTGTTGCCCCATTCATTTCAATGGGGCTCGGGTGCTCGGCCGAGCACTCGAGCCTCAGGGGGTGCTCGGTCAGAGCACCCGAGCACCGGAGCATCGGGGTGCTCGCTCAACACTAATCATTGCCTTTGCTCTAGTCAAAATCTGCTTTCCTCCATTATTAATGGATGCCCCCTTGTTTTTTTCTCTTTTGGTTGAAGACCTGTTCCATGGGATCATTCACCATGACCGACCAGAGAGAAGATCAAGTTTTAAGCACCAGCAATGACGTTAAACAGGAATAGGAAAAGGGTTGAACTTGAAAGACGCAAGTCTTCTTTCAACCTAAACTACTATGTAACAGGTACTCTTTGGGATTTACCACCCTATGGAGAAGAGCTACTTGCTCATCAACTAGAGTCTCACCCATGCACCAACATTTTGGAGGACATGCAGGGTACGCATGGGTGGAGAAATGTCAGCTGCAGGAAAATTATATTTAGGTAAGGGTTATTTTCCTTATCATATATTGAATTGTATTGAATTGTTATTCTTATATTTTATGTTGCTAATGGTAAAGGTGTATAGTTCTTGGTTGTGTTTACCCTGTCCATAGGCAGTTATCAGTCTTGTAGAGGCTCTATTAATCCAGATATTGCCCCAATCTCTTCTATGCAGAACATCAGGGCTCCACATGAACTACAGGTAAGCACCATGCACCACAATGCCGTTACATAGGGGGAGATTACTAAGAAAGAGATATTACATGCATAATTAAAAAGTATAGGCAATTTATGCACTTACAGAATATATAAAGTCAATATAAGTGGATCCCTTTAGTTTGTAAACCCTCTTTGCAACACACATTAGAATTTGAATGAAGCAGTTTTCTCCTTGCTGATGATTATAGTTTTCAAGGAACTGTATTACTAATCTTAGCAGATATTCCTTATTCCCATACTGTTGCCTTTGCTACATCATTCCAAATAACAAGACACCTTAAACGTGTTCTGTATGTAAGTTCCAATCAAGGAGACTTTCCCAGAATGAGATCTGAATCTCTGTAAATCTTCAGCAAAGGACTACAGATTGTTGCTACTGCTATGCTTTATAAATATATATAAGCAATCTATTCTCTGCTGAGGGAGGTTAAACCTGTTGCGTGTGGGGTTCTATGGAAACAATTCATTCATATACATATATACTAGTGTAAAAGCCTGTGTACACGGGCCAAGGTCCAGGTGATGTTAAGAGGCCGGTCCTGCTCTGTGCCCTGCCGCCGACGCAGTCATGCACTGTAGAGACTGTCTGAAAGCACAGAATGCTCTCAGCACAGAACTCCCAGCATTCTGTGCTCCCAACATTCTCTGCCCCCAACATTCTCTGCCTCCAACATTCTGTGCTCCCAACATTCTTTGCTCCCAGCATTCTGTGCGTTTGGGCAGTCTCTACTGCGCATTCAAGTGGTTTAATGCCAAATTTAGTTTAACAGGAATTTTTTGTCAACTATGGTGCAGTTTATTTACTCCAGAATAACTCCAGTTTGGTTTTACAAATATGGACCATTGTGTTTTATACCCCTCTGGCCCTTAAATGGATAGTAATACTTAATATGTAGAAATATATATATTGTAGTGTTTATCCCCCTGAGGAAAAAAAGGTACTCTCACTGCTGAAAGGTGTTTTATTCAAAAGTTATTACAGCTCAAAGTTGAAATTTTTAGGTGCAATATCACAGTGACCTGAAATTGTACAGTGGTGCTGTTGCTACACCATCCTATGGACAGCTCTGGTCCGTAGATCATAAATCTTCATAGGATGGTGTAACAACAGCGCCACTGTACAATTTAAGGCCACTGTGATATTGCACCTAAAAATTAAACTTTGAGCTGTAATAACTTTTGAATAAAACACCTTTCAGCAGTGGGAGTTCCCTTGTTTTACTCAGGGGGATAAACCCTACAACATATTTTTTTTTACATTTTAAGTATTACTATCCCTATCACTTTGGTAATTTCAAAGGAGCTTTCAGATTTACAAATATATTCAAGGTCAATACTAAGAGCTATCCAATTAATTATTTGCACAAAGAGCTGAGCTAAAACGGTCATCCATCAAGACTAGAGGAAATGCACTTTCGACTAACACAAAAGCAGGGTTTTTTACAGTAAGGGAGGTAAAGCTATGGAATTCTTTGCCTCGGGATGTTGTGCTTGTAGATACTTTAACTGCTTTCAAAAATACAATGGATATCTATCTAGAACAGAACAATACCGAGAATTATGACAGATAGCTTCAATGCAGACCGGCTGTTGATCCAGGGAACTATCTGACTGCCATTTGGAGTCAATAAGAAATGTTTTTACCCACTTGGGGCTAAACTGGAAATGGCTTCAGTGGGTTTTTTTTTTTGCCTTCCTCTGGATGAACAGCTGTGATTTGGCATGGGCTGGACTTAATGGACTCATGTCTTTTTTCAGCCTCATCAATTATGTTACTACGTTCATAATCACCTATATTTACGTTAGCTGTTCTTTATTTAAAACTACAGAAAATATTTAGGTTTATTAATTTGTTATTTCATGCACATTAGTCAGCGCTGACTGCCACTGACTGGTGTGTCAGATTCTAATATTCCACTTATCTACCTCCCAGCTGCCACCTTTTACTGGCAAATTAGCTAACTTGATATTCACAAGATATGTATAAAATCGAAACATATTTGTTGATTGTACATAATGATTGTCTAATGTTAATGTGTTGTTGAAAAATCAGACACTGTCATACATCCCAAAATTTCAAATGGCCAAAGAGGGACACCTTTGTTTTAGGTGGTGTTGCTGGGGGGGGGGGGGGGGGGGGCTGGTGGACAGGGCATTGTAGGGAATGTCCATGTTATATCTTGACCTACTGATACCTCTTTGTGTAACTAAATAAACTGAATAAATTATTTATAGCAAGACTAAAGTATTTTATTTCAGAGACTGATTTATAAAGATATATACTGAAGTTTAAACAAACATTGTGATTTTTATTACTGTGGAGCATTGTGATACACTTATATACATATCACACAATGGGCCATATGTTCAAAGAAGTACTGAAATAGCTTTTGTCATTTGTAACGACTTTTCAAAGTACAGTGTCGTTGGAATCATTAATATTTTCAGAAAGTGTCAGTTGTGATTGGAAATATGTTGTTTGTCCTGACTGAAACTGTCGTATGTAACGACAAAAAAATGTCTTAACTAAAGACAAAAATGTCTTAACTAAAGACAAAAATGTCTTAAAAAATGTCTTAACTAACGACAAAAATGTCTTAACTAAAGACAAAAATTCTCACATTCAGAACACATTCCCTCCACTTTTTTCTTAACGTACAAATTTTGTCTTTCGAAAAACATTTTTTGTCGTTAGTTACGACAAATTTTCTTTTCTTCTGTACGAGAATAGTTTAGCCACGCCCTTGCCATGCCCCTTTGCTTGTCAATTCTGGAGTTGTGTTGTACACAACGGACATTACTAGTTTTTTGTCTATAGAAAATGTTGTTCATGCATTCAATTACTTATTTTTGTCATTCATACGACAATTTTTTGTCATTATCTCTTTGAACATATGGCCCAATGTGATCTTCTGAAATGAGGGACACCAGGGTGAGAAAGAAGGACAGAGGGAAGGACAGACTCAACTATGCACAAAAACACAGGAAATGGGGGTGCAGAAAAATTAAAAATTTGTTTGTAGCATAAGGCAGTTTGCTCACTAAAGGGCTGGAGAGTGGTACAAGGATGAGTGTCTGCAGGCAACAGTTAAGCATGATGTATGTTCTTTGCAAGTATGGAGCTGCATTTTTCAAAATGGAGTTGGGGCTTTGGTCAGAAGTAATGGTATCTTCAGTGCCGAGAAGTACAGCAGATACATATCCATCATGCAGTACCATCAGGGAGGCATCTAATTGGCCCCAAATTTATTCTGCAGCATGGCAATAACCCCAAACATACAGCCAAAGTCTTTAAAAACTATCTTCAGTATAAAGAACAAGGAGTCCTGATATCAGCATCATCATGTCTGCCTGGGATTACATGAAGAGAGAGAAGCAACTCAGGCTGCCTAAATCCACAGAAGAACTATAGTTAGTTCTCCAAGATGTTTGGAACAACCTACCTGCTGAGTTATTTAAAAAACAGTGTGCAAGTGTAAATAGAACAATTGATGCTGTTTTGAAGGCAAACGTTAAAGAATTCAGGAGTTGTTGTTGCATTGTGAACATGAGTCAGATTTTATGAGTTTTAGATTTGAGAAAGACTGCTCTCCTTCAGTCACAGAAATATCTAGTATCAGATACACAGTTGTATCCAACACAGTTGCTATTAATTTGCTGGATCTAACTGACTGGAAAAAAATAAAACAAAAAATGTTGATCCAGTTGATCCACTAGTGTTATTTTTTTGTAAGTTCCCAGAACTTAATGTACTCATTATGCCTTAATCCAAGTTATGTGATGACAGTTCCAGAGTTTAATTAATTCCCTGGCTCTTCGAACCTCGTTGCTATGCTTACAATCAATAACCATGAACTCCTCTAAGCAGATGATTGAGGATCTGAAAACAAAGATAATTGACTCTTTGAAAGCAGGGGAAAGCTATAAAAATATCTAAGAGGGTCCTGGTTGCAATTTACACTATTTGAAATATCATTAAGAAACGGAAGTTAAGGGTAACTGTTGAAGTCAAGATATGATCTGGAAGGCCAGGAAACATCTCTGACCGAACTGTTTCTAGACAGGAATGCAAAGCAAAACTCCCATAGTACTGCAAAGGATCTTCAGAAAAGTTTATCTAGCATAGGAATGGTGGTGCACCAGTCCTATGTGTAGTATTGCTTGCACAAACATGATCTGCATGGAAAAGTCATCAGGAGAAAATCTTACCTATGATCTCATCACAAAAGTCAATGTCTGAAGTATGAAATGAATATAACATTTACATAAGCTAGAAGCTGATAAAGTTAAAACAACTCTTTGAGGCTACAGTCACCAAAGATGCTTTTAAAGAAAAAAAGGAGAAGCATTTGAAGAAAGAACACCTTGCCAACTATTCAGCATGGGGATAGATCTATTATGCCTTGGGGTTATGTGTCAGCCGGTGGTACAGAAAATATCATGCAGGTAGAGGGAAAAATGGATTCTACTAAGTAACAATAAGTACTGGAAGCTAATGTCATACAGTAAGTAAAGAAATCAAAGCTGAAAAGTTTGGATAATACAACAAGACAATGATCTAATGCATACCTTAAAATCAACAATGAACTATATCAAGAAATGAAAGCTTAAGATTTTGAAGTGTCCTTCGAAGTCCCTAGAATTGAATATTATTGGAAATCTGTGGGTAGTTCTCAAACATGCAGTGCAAACAAGATGACCTAATAATATTTCTGATCTAGAAGCATTCTAAAGGAAAGAGTGGGAAAAATTCCTAAAGCAAGAATAGAAAGACTGTTAGCTAGCTATAAGAAATGGCTTTCAGTTTGTGGAAGACCACTTGTTTTTCCCCATCTGTTTACTATGATGAGTACATGTTAAACATCTTTTAATCGGGTGAGTGCCGGTTATTCTCTTCTTTTGTTTTTTGTGATGTTATACTACAAGAAATTTTTGGAGGCTGTAATGTCTTTCAAAAGGGGTGTTACTAAGTACTAACTGACAGGGTGTCCAAACTTTTGCACATAACACATTTTCTGTTTTATTTTTTCAATCTGTTAAATTTAGCAACTAAATAGTAACTGAACATTACAATTTGCAGAAATATGTAAATTTTAAGATTGTTTGCTGCAGAGGTTGTACATGTGAAGGCCTATGTCTACATTTGGACACACTGCAACAATGCTATTTTCCCGTAAGTATTTGCAACAGTAATCACTGTTTGCTACATCTTTGTTCTCTTAATTACTGCAAATAAGAATGTTACTGGTGCAGGGAAAAATAGGCTTGTAGTAAACTTTGAAATGAAACAGATTCATCTAAAAAAGTGGTTCAGATGGAGGGTTCAGACTGCCTCCACTCAGTCTATTATAGTTGTACTCACTGCTCCCCACAAAATACAGCTCCTTGAAAAAAAAGATACAGAAAGCAGATGGGGGCACTGACCATTATAATCAGAAATAATGAAATATAAATGTAAATGAACCACTCACGTTTTAACAATGGCCAACTTCACACTCCACTAGCCATAAAATTCACAAGCAGGGTATTATATTGGTAATTTTGAGCTATTTTTATTTATAGTTAGGGATACCCTTTTAATTTGTTGACAGATGGTGAGCAGCCTTGTATTTTGGCATGGATGGCTCCAAGTGTGGTTGTAGATTGATATTATGCATATAGGAAGGTACTGTGTCTGTGATTGACTGGGAGTACGTTACTGAAATCTTACCTATAGCATCTATTAGTGCACAGTTGTTTAGTATATGTGTGGTAGCTGTTGGTTCACCACGGACATGGTGTATTCATGCATATATATATATCTGTCACATGGAGGTCATCCGGGTCGGGATGCTGAGCAGTTGCCCGCTGTCTATATTGTTTTTGTAGAATATTGATATAGTTTAAATATATATTTGTATATATTTCTATTTCTATTAGCATGGGACATTTTGTATACATGGATATCTGAATAATTTTTCAGATATCGGTGTATATAGGTATAGGTAGGTGTAGGTGGGTGTTTGATTTCCTTTGTTTTATTAATATATTTTTTCTGTTTTATATTTTTTACATTAATTTTCAGACCATTATTATTATTTTGATATTATTAAATGTAAAATGATAATATTCATTGTAAAAATATTGTTGTTAGATATTTTTATATTGGGAGATGTATGTATTAGCCAAGCAATTTTTAGGCATAAAGACTGGTCTGCCATCCCATTTTCATCTCTCGTCCATTTATAGATCTCTATGTCAGGTGATTTGCATCTTTGAAAGTGTTAATCGGCTTTTGGTAATTGTATTCTTTAGAAGGGGTTACAACACTAGACAGAGGTCTATTGGAGGAATAGATGATATAGGATGTCAAATACGGCATTTTTTAATTTGTAGGTTGTTCAAATGTTTGTTGGTTCCTCATGAAATAGCATGTTGCTCAGAAACTCTTTGAACCAGTTCCAGAACTAAATATTTGAGCAAAATTTAGTCTTCTACTTTAGCCTCAGGCCACACAGCACGATCTTCCTCCTTAACCCCAGGCCATACTGAATCAAAATCTTCTACTTTGGCCTAAGGCCATACCTCAGGATCTGTATCTTTCACTGCTTCAAATCTACCTGCTCGCCATACCTCAGGATCAGAAGAGGACATATCTACATCTTCCACTGCAGTACCAGGGCGTACAGCAGTATCCATGGATGACAGATCTGTACCTTCTGCAACCTCTGTTTCATTCACAGAAGTTCTAGAAGGAGCAGAAACATTATTTTGTACCTGTGGTGGGGCTATGCTCATAATGTTGCTGTAAATCACACTCCATTTCTTCCGTGACTTCTTGGCTTTCAGCTGTGCAAGGATCCACTTGTGATGTTTAAACTGAGACCAAAACTGTGAAGCTTTCTCTGAAGTTACCTCCTGTTTATGTTTCCTCTTAAAGGGACAGTAATGCTTCATGTACATTAACTGTCTTTATTATGTATTCCATATAATATTAACAAATGTTCCCTCCATTTTTCTGTAAGCATTACCCTTACCTAGTTTTTTAAGTCTTTATTAGCTCCCTCAGTGAATTTCAGCAGCCATCTTTCTTTTTGTCTGGTGGCGCTCGCTCTCACCACAAGCTGGAAGTGCAGCGTGCTCCTGGTAATTGTTCATTTGTTCAGGCACGAGCACACCTTTCCAAACGCTCTAAGATGTCTTGTGAGACTATTAATGCGCCAGACTTACTATGTTTTATTCTTCTAAAACAAAATAAATATAGAAAAATAGTCCCAGTGGAAAATAAGAATCTGTGAAAAAAATCAAGTGTGAATAAAATAAAAAATAGACATGGTAGGATATACAGACGTTCAACTCCCAAATATATTCATAATAGTCATAGTCATATAAGGCAACATCGGTTAATATAATGTATAGGCTACACACTGATGTACCTATATTGATGAAATAAATTATTACTAGATCCCAGAAGGACAAACATCAAGGCGGGTCTCCCTGACATCGCGCAGCACTAGCGCTGATGTTAGCTTATCCAATGCCACGGTTAGTCCTGGATATCTAAGTACTCAAAATTATTTCACACAATAAAAAGGTGCACCCATAGATCAAACTTATATTAAACAATATGCTGCTTACTTATGTAACAACCGGGACTCCCTCGCATTGTGAAGCTACCCAGAGGTCAGATGAGTGCCACAATGTTGCAAGTGCATAGTGTCATAGATGATAATGAATTAATGATCTGCACACAGTGCTCTTATCTTGCCGTTTTAAATGTTTTCCTTTACATCTATGGAGGTTTCTTCTTTATTGAGTCAAGCTCTCTGGGTGTTCCGAGTACACATTTCCTCTATGACAATCTGTGTCCCTTTGATTAATATGATAATTGGTTGTGAAGAAACACTGTAGCAGCATCCAACCGTAACCTCTATGAGGGATTCCCTAGGTACAGTACGATTCTAGTAGCTTCTTGTGATATCACTAATTTCTACTTGGGTATTACCTGAGACATGGGGATAATGTTTTTCTTGTGACCTTATAATGTAAGTCTATTACTTTGTTCTGTGGTTTTGTTTTTCTTATGATTCATTTTAACATGGTAGGATTAAATACAGGGACAGGAATATCTCAGCGGTCATAGACAATATTTATTTTTCTAGATGGGAATATAATATCTTTTCTATTTTTTCCCTTCACTTTCATACTATACATACTAGCACAATGCTCTGCAGAAGCTAGCATTAGCAATACCTGCTTTCCTCTCTAACCCGGTTCTATTATTGGGTACATAACTAGCACATCTTTTCATTCTAGCTCAAGGGAATCCTGCAAGTAGTATTCTATTATTTCTATCAGGAGGGATTCCCCACAATAACTTCAGGGATAAGCTGTGTTCTAGTCCTCAATATGTCTAAGATTACTGCCTTAGTTACACACCTACTCTCCTAGTCATATGGCCCATAGTATGTCATGCTGTGCAATGTATAGGCGTCCCGCTATGGAAGCAGGGTCGGAATGTCGAATAATATAGCTTTCTTATAAATATCTGATGCCTGCATTATTGCCTTGAACCTTTTTTAGGTAGGATTTCATTCATCATTTTGCGTATATTTTGATTGTTGCTCTGTGGGGAGATCATTGTTAATTGGGTGGTTACATGTTTACCATATGCAGATATCATTAGTCTAACACTGACAGTATGCATAAACATTGTTGGTACTGTTATATTTCTTTGTTCCTTTGAGACTTTGAATACGGTTAACACCACTCTCATTGTATGTTTATGCTTACATTGTTTCAACTTAACCCTCTGAGTGCCGAAGGGTTATCCAACACATTGCAAGCATAGCATAAGTTATATTTTATTTAAACTATTGAAAAACTAATTTTATGCCGAGCCCAGGTCTGCTCCATTCTTTTGCTGCACTGAACTGAAATGGTCATGTGTTAGAAAGTAGTTCAGGCAGACGGTGGTGCAAATAAAACACAAGATTTGCTGGGAGGCTGTAACGGATCCTACCCGTTACTGAGCCCTTGTCTGGACCACAAACTATTTACTTAAAAACTATGGACCTTGTTGCCCTGCTTGGATGTAGCTGTGGGCTCTGGCATACGAACTGGCCAGCTATTGCCAGGAACAAAGACTTATAGTTATGAACATTGGTTTGTGTATTAAGTTTGGTTTTATGTATTTTCGAATATTGTATGTGTTTAATTGTACTTGTCCAATTTGAAGGTTTGTGCAATCACCAACTACCAGGTATGCATATATCTTCCTTAGCTTAACCTGGGAAATGGTAGGCAGACCAGTGATTGATCAAAGTTGGGGCAGGGCATTCAAAATAGTCAATCAAAGGCTCCAACCTTGGGCCACTGTCCCTAAGATGTGGATTATAGCAACTCTAGCCATTCACTATGTTGACCCCCTGCCATGTGGTAATTAGTTCACGCACTCAAGTCTTTGTTCAATCAAACCCCTGTGTATCTGAAATGTAACCCTGTCTGAGTCATTGTATCTGTTAAGACCAGCTGTTGCTGGCTTTTGTCTGATGTGCTATGATTTAATCATGTTCCCTATTGTATCAGTTTCCCCATGTGATCCAATGCACTGTACTGTATATAAATATCTGTAGTTTGTGTCAATAAAATGAGTTCTGTTTTGGAGTGAACAAGGAGTCCTGGAGTCTTGTATTGCTCATGGTCTAAAGTATCCACTCTGATACCCATCTGCGCCAAGTATCCTGAATCGCTGACCGCCTGCTGCCAGTTTCCTGCGTCCTAACTTTGTGGACTGTCAGGCGGCGACGTGGACTCTTCCCTGCTTCCCTGCTTCCAGCGATCCTGCGGCTGTTTCCAGTGACTGTCCATCCTTCAACTGGCGCATCTGACGGCGCTTATCTGGCGTCGAGAGGGAGAGACCCGGGAACGACGGCGGAAGGCGACGCGGTCCCTTCCCAGCTCTTTTACATTGGTGGCATAGCGGTGGGATTTCTCCTTCATATTGGGTGCAGCAATTGAGGCATGGCAGATGAAGCAGTGCTGGCAGACACTCTGGGAGCATACGAGGATCGCTACAGCGCCATTCGAATACAGTGGTGGACCTGGCTGGGCGATGTTATCTACGACTTCGTTCCAGAGTTGGATGCGTGCATTACAGAGGAGCTCAGAGTACAGGAGGAGTACTGGGACTTTGTTAAATACCTGGACCAGGAATATGGATCCGAGGGCCTTTTTGACTGGTGCCCAGCCCGCTTGCGATGGGACATCCAAGGGCTGGTATGGAACGCCTACCACATGGACTCTAATTTTGGGTGCCCTGACTCCAGCAGATACTGGGAGATCCGGGACAAAAGAGAGGACTGTTTTGGTGGATACATTCCTGCGGACTGCCAGGGAAATTTGGATATTCTGGCAGGATGTGAATGGGACCTGGAGCAGCTATATGCTGGGTTCATTCGAGAGGTCCGGGAATTCCAAAAAGAGGAAGAAGAATGGGGGGGTAACGCATCTGAGGAGGACTTCAGCGACTTTGAGGGCCAGGATTGTGTTACCCTTGTTCACTCCACACTGGTGAGTGGGAATTCGTTCCTCACCATTGCCCCTGTTGTTGCCCCTGCATTAGGAAGTGGGAAAATCGTCCTTCCTGATACCCCTTTGCCCCTGAACTGTATTTTCCCTGAGCTGAGGAGTGGGAATGCGTTCCTCCTCAGTGAAGAAGATGCCTTGGCATCAGGGGATCAGACAGACGTCTCCCCTGATACGAACGTTGCCCCTTACCCTGCCTTCCCGGCTGCGGTGAACGAGACGCAGGTCCCCACCAGCAGCAATTGTGTGCCCCAACTGATGGGTGGGGGCGAGTCCATCAGTCCCCATGAGCCCCCTGCTGTAGTGAGTGTGAAAGAGCCCACCAGCAGCCCCAAGATGTTGCCCCCTGTGGGGTTGGAAGATGTGCTGGGAGCGGAACTGTGCTTGCTCCCCAGGATTATAAGTGATGCCGCCTTGAGGGATGGGACTGCGGTCTCCCTCAAGGCAGAAGAAGGGCCTGTGTGTAATGGCCTACAGGAGGAGGACCCCAGTGGACTGGAAGAGAATAGTGCTGCTGGACCTCCTGCGGATGTGTCATATGACCTGATGGGTGGGGAAGAGTGCCCCATCAGTTTCCCTGAGACCCCTGGCCTAGTGAGTGGGGCCACGGTCTTCATTAAGGAGCCTGTTATTACCCCTGCTGTGGTGAAGGAGACGCAGGTCCCCACCAGCAGCCCTAGTCTGCCCCCTGTTGTTAGTGCCCTGGAGAAAGGGAAGATGGTGTTCTCCAGGTGCCTGAGTAAAATTGCTGGGAGGTTTGGGAGTGCCTCCCTGCTGAAGAAAAGAAGTGGCCCTGAGGAGGAGGCCCCGAACGCCAAGGAGATCAGCCGATTGCCCCTTTGCAGCGCTGATTCCTTGGATATCCACCTCTCTGTGACCCCTGGCTTGGTGGAGGGGAGTGAATCCACCGAGTCCTGTGAACCCTCTGTTGTGGTGTGTAGGAGTGAGCACACCACCCCTTGTTGTGCCCTGACTCTGGTGAAGGGAAGTAAGCTCACCAGCAGCCCCACGGAGGTGATCCCCATATAGATTGCCCTGGAACAAGAGTGTTTACGACTCAGGGACACAAATGTTCTTGGCAGGGGAAGTGGGATTACAAGCTTTCCCAGTGGTCAAGGGAACCCTGAGCTGGTGAGGGAGGAGACAGTCCTCACTAGGGATGTTGCTGGGGCCCCTGAATTTCCTGAGCTCTGCCTGGGGGGTGGGAATGTGTCCCAGAACGTTGCCCCAGCCCAGGAGAGTGGGACAAACATCCTCTCCTGTTCCTCTGGGGCAGTGGCCCAACTAAAAGGGGGAGATATGCCTCTCTCCCCACACTCTGATGCACAGAAGCCAGAGACACAATTGCCCCAGGAAGATCCCCCTTATAGACTGGCTTTGGACCCTGAGCCCCTGGCCCCAGACCCAGGAACATTGAACCCCAGCACTGCATGGAGCCGGGCCCAGGGAAGGCCACCCCATTTGTTGACTGCCAGGATAAACAGGCATTAGTTCCCCTGGCCCAGCATTAAGGACAAAGGGGCTTGCATTTTCTTCCCTGGCCCAGGACAAGGGCCTTGTTCTCTACTGCCAGGCTCGGACAAGGGGCTCATGTTTTCTCCTGGCCCAGGACAAGGGGCGCAGCTATTCTTTCCTGGCCCGGACAAGGGGCTCCCATTTTCTCCTGGCCCAGGACAAGGGGCTTGCTTGTTGTTTCCCTGGCCCAGGACAAGGGGCTCCACACTTGTGACTGGACTAGGACCAAGGCCGCTGGACTAAAGAACTGTCCAGACAAGCGGCACACAGCACACAGCAGCAAGGCTCTCCTAGAGTCCCAAGCCAGCATTTACTACCGCAACCGCTGGCTTGGTACAAAAAAGGGGGAGAAATGTAATGGATCCTACCCGTTACTGAGCCCTTGTCTGGACCACAAACTATTTACTTAAAAGCTATGGACCTTGTTGCCCTGCTTGGATGTAGCTGTGGGCTCTGGCATACGAACTGGCCAGCTATTGCCAGGAACAAAGACTTATAGTTATGAACATTGGTTTGTGTATTAAGTTTGGTTTTATGTATTTTCGAATATTGTATGTGTTTAATTGTACTTGTCCAATTTGAAGGTTTGTGCAATCACCAACTACCAGGTATGCAAATATCTTCCTTAGCTTAACCTGGGAAATGGTAGGCAGACCAGTGATTAATCAAAGTTGGGGCAGGGCATTCAAAATAGTCAATCAAAGGCTCCAACCTTGGGCCACTGTCCCTAAGATGTGGATTATAGCAACTCCAGCCATTCACTATGTTGACCCCCTGCCATGTGGTAATTAGTTCACGCACTCAAGTCTTTGTTCAATCAAACCCCTGTGTATCTGAAATGTAACCCTGTCTGAGTCATTGTATCTGTTAAGACCAGCTGTTGCTGGCTTTTGTCTGATGTGCTATGATTTAATCATGTTCCCTATTGTATCAGTTTCCCCATGTGATCCAATGCACTGTACTATACATAAATATCTGTAGTTTGTGTCAATAAAGTGAGTTATGTTTGGAGTGAACAAGGAGTCCTGGAGTCTTGTATTGCTCATGGTCTAAAGTATCCACTCTGATACCCATCTGCGCCAAGTATCCTGAATCGCTGACCGCCTGCTGCCAGTTTCCTGCGTCCTAACTTTGTGAACTGTCAGGCGGCGACGTGGATTCTTCACTGCTTCCAGCGATCCTGCGGCTGTTTCCAGTGACTGTCCATCCTTCAACTGGTGCATCTGACGGCGCTTATCTGGCGTCGAGAGGGAGAGACCCGGGAACGACGGCGGAAGGCGACGCGGTCCCTTCCCAGCTTCCGTTACAGAGGCGTTTCTGAATCAAGCTTCACACGGGAGCGCGCTT
Organism: Rhinophrynus dorsalis; assembly: GCA_037306005.1. NCBI lineage: Eukaryota > Metazoa > Chordata > Amphibia > Anura > Rhinophrynidae > Rhinophrynus > Rhinophrynus dorsalis. The sequence goes on from CM074720.1 coordinate 495,697,944, forward strand.
CATGACTAAAGGCTGGGTCTTTTGTCCCTCTCTGAGATCTGTCCTGTCGTACGACTAGATCTCAGATCTGCAGGAGCTTTGGATGATGTCACAAGAAGGGCAGGAGGGGTAAGATTGAAATAAGAGTGGGAGGCATCTACTGCAAATTTTACAATATACAATAATCAGGCAATGACTTCAAGAGGCTTATACTTTCACTATTGTGTATTTCTTGACATTTATGACACACAAACAAATCACAGAAAATGGCTCATGTGCATGTGAAACTTTGGCTTTTTACCACAGATGCACAACTCATTGCCTCACAATGCACACACAACAGTCTGTGATGAGTGTGTAAGTTTGTGAATCTTTATAGGGAGTGCATCCCAGAATCAAGGGGCTGCCAGTACAAATGTTTGCAGCTGAGGGATCTTTTGAGTAGTGTAGGGAGTGGACAGAAGGAAACTTTGAGCAGGATGCAGGTGACAGGAAGGGGTGTAGCAAGTGATAAGAGGACACATGTAAAGGGTTGCAAAAGAAGAAAAAGACTTAAAGGAGATCTACCATCCCACACAATGTTTATCTTCACTAAGTCCCCATCTGGAGACTAGCTGCTTAGTAGTGTTAGTTGCCAGAATAATTACCTTATTTAATAGATTTCTCCTCTCTCCCATGGGCGACAGGCAGGACAGAGCGCGGACATCTTGCCATAGTGACGTCTGTACACTTGCGCTGTAAGTCCCAGCTGGAGCCAAATGGCTCCTAGCAATGCCTCCTAGACCCGGCTGGGACTGACAGCGCAGGAGCGCAGAAGTCACAATGGCAAAATGTCCGTGCTCCGTCCTGCCTGTCGCCCATGGAAAAGAGGAGAAATCTATTAAATAAGGTAATTATTCCGGCAATTAGCGCTACTAAGCAGCTAGTTGCCAGATGGGGACTTGTGTGGGGTGGTAGTTCCCCTTTAAAGAAGCATTAAATGTTTGTTATGAAAAAATATATATTGTATGACTTTTCCTGTTGAGTAAAATAAAGGTACTCCTACTGCTTAGAGATGTATACAGTTTAAACTTTTTTTCTGTTAACAGTGCCCTCTAGTGCCCTCTAGTGGTTAGATTGCAAATAGTTATTCTGTTACTTGAACGTCAATGACAAACAGTTCTCCATAGAATGTGATCGAAACTGCTGAGTCATGCTGTTAGTTAGAACTTTCGGGAAGTAAACACACAGTAAATTCCATTCCTGATTATTAGAACTGTTAAAACATTTGAATAAAGCAACTGGCAGCAGTGGGGGGTACCTTTATTTTACTCAGCAAGAAAAGCTCTATAATATATAGGTTTTCATTAAAAAAGTTTACTGCTCTTTTAACCCAGATGAGACGGGTAATGTGCCAGAACCATCACACATTCCCATCTTTTAAGGACGGGAAATGGTCCTGGTAAATCATGGGTAAAATAATCATAGTGTACCCCAGGGCACTCTGCGATCATTGCAGGGAGGCTGTAACTGACTGCTACAGGACCAGAGCATCAGTTTCAGCCTCTCCCTGGAGAGCCGGTAAGTGTGATCTCAGCTACAGCGATCACATATGCTGGTTTTGCCTCTTGTCCTCCACTGTCATCACTGAGGGGTTAAAGTAGACAAGAAGGATTTTCTATGAAATATGAGACCGTTATGGGTAGCCAAGAGAAGGAGGACATGAGAGCAATGGTTGGTACTTTAGCAGCTACGTTATGAATAGACTGAAGTGGAGAAAGACAAGTGGTGACAGTAAAACCAGAGGGTAGAATATTACAATAATCTAATCTAATCTGGAGAGAATGTGTTCCTGAATGAGAGTTTTGGTAGTTGCTATACAAAGGAAGGAAGTAGTTTTGGCATCATTTTTAAGGAAGAATCAGCAGATTTTGATGGATATTGGGGTTATTTGGGGAGGGTTGCTGAGATAAATGGTGGATCAGGCAGTGGAGTGGGGGTCTGTTGTCCTCCCATTTTCCCCTGTCAAATCAAGTCCAAGGAAAGCTTTCCTAAGACTTCCCCTTGCCTCGCTTTGGGGTCATTGTGGAATGTTTTTCATCACTAGGGGTGGGAGAAAGTTGTAGCCGTGTTCCATCGAGAAATTTCACGAAAACCATGTTGTTATCTGCTTTTTCGCAGGAAAATCCACTTTAAAACTAGCAGTTAAAATGTTTGCATTTTTCGCCAATTGGCTAGAAAGTTTCCGCCCATTGATTTACGTTGTTTTCGCACTTCCGCTATAAAAACGTGACGTTTTCGCTGAAGGCAGACACAATAGAAGCAGCTAGAGAGTGAGATAGACATGCTATGCTGTTCTGCTGTGATATTATGTCAAAACTGAGGCAGGAGAGGCTCATAGGGACTCCTATCACTATGGGCAGGGTAAAAAATAATCAGTGGAGGAGCTGGAAGGACCCTTATGTATCCACTGAGTCTGAGGAGGAGGAGGAGGAGGAAGGGACCACTACTGAACCAATGCTGTCCAGTCCCTCTAAATCACCCCAATGGATCTTGGGGAATTTAATGGGAAGGGAGTAGTGTTGAGCGAGCGTGCTCGGCCGATGCTCGGATCGGCTCGAGCATCGCTCTGCTCTGCACATGGCGGTACTCGTACGAGTACCGCCATGTGCTCGCCCGACATGCTCGGGTGAAGAGGATCTGTGCCGGAAGAGGCACAGATCCGAAGACGCTCCGCTGGACCACCAGGGAATGGAGGTACGGGGGCATTGCGGAGATGAAGGGGGCATTGCGGAGATGAAGGGGGACATTATGGAAGAGAGGCATAGACTCTATGCCCCTCTTCCACAATGTCCCCCTTCATCTCCGCTATGCCCGTCTTCCACAATGTGCCCCTTCATCTCCGCTGTGCCCCTCTTCCACAATGTCCCCCTTCATCTCCTATGCCATAGAGGAGATGAAGGGGGACATTGTGGAAGAGGGGCATAGCGGAGATGAAGGGGGACATTGTGGAAGAGGGGCATAGAGTCTATGCCCCTCTTCCACAATGTCCCCCTTCATCTCCGCTATGCCCCTCTTCCACAATGTCCCCCTTCATCTCCGCTATGGCATAGGAGATGAAGGGGGACATTGTGGAAGAGGGGCATAGCGGAGATGAAGGGGGACATTGACCAGGCACCCTCCGCTCATCAGAGCAGGGGGTGCCTGGTTTAATGCTCGAGTGCTCCCATTCATTTGAATGGGGCTCGGGTGCTCGGCCGAGCACTCGAGCATCAGGGGGTGCTCGGTCAGAGCACCCGAGCACCCGAGCATCGGGGTGCTCGCTCATCTTTAGAAGGGAGGGAGAAAAGGGGATGGAAAGTAAGAAAGAAAAGGGAATGGGAAAGGAGGGAGAAAAGGGTAGTACTAGTGAGAGCAGGACAGGTCAGCTGCTTCTGCCTGTTGCAAGAAGTGCTGCCCCTGCTGCAAGTGCCACCATTGCTGTACCTGCAGCCACTAGTGTTGTACCTGCTGCCAGTGCTGAACCTGCTGCCACCAATAATTTGCCTGCTGCTAGTGTTTCTTGTAGTACTCAGGGAGGGAAGGAGAAAATGATGCCAAGTGGGACAGCAGGGGACCCTCTGTCACATTGCTCGTCACCTCCTCCAAGCAGCAGTGAGATGTCTGGAATAGAGCAGCATCATGTAGGGACTAGTGGTGGTGGTGTTGGAGACGCTAGGGTGGAAGAGACATTGATGGCCTTTTTATCAGAAAGTGAGAAGGAATGGGAGACAGGGATGAGGATGGGCATCACCACCACCACTAGCAATCTGCTTTTGGAATTAGCGGAAATTGCAAGTGCTCTAATTTCTGAAATGAAAGGGCAGCAGGGTGCTGAGGATAAGGCTAGTGTGCCACAGACCACCGTGGACACAGGGGGAATGGGGTCAACAAGTAATGTGGGACTAGGACAGGTTCCACTTGCCAGCGCCAGCAATAGTCATGGTCCTAGTTGCAGTGCTAAATCTGAGGCAGTAGCAGCAAAATTATCAGCTGCCACAAAAAGTGAAGGGGAATGAGGAGGACAAGAAGAGGCCATTCTTCTCCATCTGTTCCCTATCCCTCCCCCAGAAGTCATGGGTGTGGGACTATTATTCTCTTCTGCAGGCACAGTGCAGTCATGATCAACAATGGTACAGTGCAAAATTTGTGACAAGTTAGTGAGAAGGGGAAAGGAGGGAACACACCTTGGCACAACCTCCCTGATAACACACATGAAACGCAGACACCATGACATTTATGTCAAACATATTAAAGCCAATCACCCATTACAGAAATCTAGCACCACTGTTACTGTACCCCCTGACTCTCCAGAAAGGTGGAGATCAAAGAGGAGGAAGAATAAAGAAACCCAGAAAGACACTGGAAGTTCCATGATGAGCGAAACAACTAGCTCGCCATCAACATCACCTTCTTCCTCTAGGGTAACAAGTACATCTGCTGCCAATTCACCTCGTTCATAGTTACCTCCACTCCAAATGATAGCCACTCTTTTGATGTTAGGATATGGCAGTTCGTCTCTACCCATTGCACACTGTGTGGTGCACTGTACTGCTATTGTTGATCCCATTCCCTTTCAGTTGCCTAATCATCCTGCTGCTTAAACAACTCAGCAGCAGCAATACGAACAGCAGTTCCAACTCAGGACTCAGGAGGACATTTGACAATGGCCAGTGGCTACTGGCCAACATGACCTGCTGGCACTAGGCCAATAGGGCATTTTAATTTTTTTCTCAGGGCTTGTGCTTTGAAAAATAAAACAATAAATACATTGAAAAAAACATACTCCTACAAAAAAAACAACAATTTTTGTGGGGTTTGTTTATAACAAGCCTAAGTCCTACAAATCAATATTTACTTAGGGCTTGTGCCAAACAAGCTAAAGTCATACAAATCAATGTTTCCTTAGGACTTGGTCCTCTAACAACAAATCTAACAAATCATCCTCTACGAAAAATTCTATCAAGTCAAGTGTCAGTCCACCCCAGTGGCAGCTTATGTCAGGGGGTTCCTGTCTCTATAACTTTAAATACAAATTTCTTATTATATTTTGTTATTAACTGTCCCCTCAATAGCAGTCAAGTAATCGGCGCCAAAACAAATTCCCTGTGCAAATGATTCATTCATTCACCAACACAGGCACCCTCCTCAGACCCCTTTATACCATGTCTTATGGTTTTTATTTTATTTTATATTATTTAGTATTTCTTTTTTATTAAGTGCCCCCCAATCCCAGTAAACAACCCCCCACAAATCATCCCCTGTTCAACTGATTATTTCCCCACACCCCGCCAACACAGACACCCTCATGCCCCTTTTAAACTGTGCCTTTGGGAAATAAAATATTATTTGTAATGTGTTGTGTGTAACTTCTATGTTCCCATTGATTTCAATGGGAGAAAAAAGCGGAAAATCTGCACTTTTCACTGGAAATTTTTTGCCAAGCAGAAAATGCCATTTTTCGCCTATTTCAGTTTGCTTTAGAATTTCTCTTATTTAGCTTTCTTAGCTTATTTAACTGGAGTTATTCTGGAGTAAACCAACTGAACTACAGGGGACAAATACAAATTCCTGTTAAATAAAATTGGGCTTTTAACCCAATGCACTGTGCAGCAATGCACTGGAGACCTCTCTGGCATTCAAGGGGTTAAAAAGCTCTATTGAAGTGCATGGAAATTTAAGAATTTTTGTTTGTCCCTTATGGTGCAGTTTGCTCCAGTTTGCTTTTATGAATATGGGCCAATGTCTTGTGTATCCAATGCTGTGATGCAGTTGGTTTGCCCTAGAACTGCACCTCTTTTACGTTGCGCCTATGGCCCTTAATCTGTTCCTATGCATTGGTGCAGAGTCTGGAATGGAGCGGCTTTCCTCACAGTATTATTTTGCCTAGGGCAATAATAACAGGGTTAGCCTGGAAAATGTATGATTTACTATAACATTTCCATTTCTATGTATTATTTCGACTATAAATAATTCTTATTGATCTTTCAGTCATACAATTCAAATTCACTTTGAAGCCTTCAGTTACTAAATGCTGTTTATCTGATCTGAAGTCAGAAATACACTTAATGATGTTTGATGTTAATGATGTTACTCTGTTGAGCTGATCTAGAAAGCAGTGACTTTTTTGCTCATAGATAACTATGTCCCATATAATAACATGCTATGATGTGCAATTTTCTCACTTGAGAAATCATTTACAGACAACATCAAAGCTGCATGATTACAAGAACTGTGTACTGCCTTAGTCAGATCTACTGTTACTTATAGACACCCTTTGGCTCTTCAACTCTCCGGGACTACAACGTTTCATACCTAAAAGTCAATGGCTGGTTTTAGATGATGGAAGTTATAGTTTACAATAGAGCTAAATGCTGGCTCAAAGCTGTATTGCAAGAACAAATAAAATCCTATGTTATAATTCACTAAGGATGTTTGTCAGAAGCCGCCATGAACAGTTGAGACGGCTGTGTGCGCTGCAGTCATGCACAGTACAGACTGCCCATGCCGCGGCTGATACGGAGTGGGGTGCTACGAATTCAGACCGCTTGGTCCCAGGAAGCTGCGCAGAGAGGACTGCGGTCTGAATTCGGAACGCCCTGCTCCATATCAGCCGCGGCGCGGGCAGTCTGTACTGCGCATCACTGCAGCTCCACCAGTGTTGGCCCGTGTACACGAGCTTTAAAACTAGTAAAATCATAAAACATTCAACTTAAAAACAGAAGCATAAGTATACACATACTCCATACCATCCAACACTTCATAAAAGAAAGAAAGTACACTGATAGCTTCTGCCTCCGCATTACTGCTAAAACATACATATATTGATCTGTAAAAAGCCAGATAACACACAACATCAGGGTACATGGAGTGGTCATACATGTAATAATGCGACTTTGTTTTCATAGCATGATATGTTCCTTTCCTATAAAGTAATTCTCCTTACAAAACATGGAAAAGCACAAATAAAAGAGGACCAGAAAAAACGGAAAAGCACAAAAAAAATATATACATGTTTGTGTTCGATCCTGTGCCTGAGTATGTGTCTTTGCCTGCAGAATGAACCTATCAGAGTATCCCATTCCTTCGGGCTGAACAAAGGTACAACGTGTTCATGTTTTATAAGGTATAAGTGCCCCAAAAAGGTACTGTACCTGCTAAAAAGGTACAGTTGGGAGGTATCACACACACACACACACAAACTCAGACATGCACACAGATACACAGACACATACACAGGCCCACATACACACTCACATATACATATATATAGAGACACACATAGATACAGACAAACACACACAGATACTCATAAACACATACACACATTTGCACACAAACACACACACACACACACACACACACACACACACACATACACAGGCACACATATACAGATTCCCACAAAGACACGGGGACACACACAAACACAGACATACAAACACACACACACACACACACACATACACAGACACACATACACAGACACACATACACAGATACTTTTTTTTAGGAAGAAAAACACTAGATTCTATTAAATTAGTTCAATTTCACATAGGTCTGCACATTTAAAAAATAAATAAAGATGGAAGTGCGTTATTGACTTCAAAGATGCTGTAAATTGAAGTTGGGATTAAATTAATTAAAAATGGGAAAAGTCCTATTAGTACAAAACATTTATGAATTATTTGATATCCTTGCTTAACTAGTTCTTTAAAGATTTCATTGAAACAAAAGCTTTAACCAGGGATTTTAATATATCTTTGATATCTGTTATAGAAAAACAGAACAAGGATAAGGAAGACTTAGGGAATTACAGACCAATTAGCCTAATACATTTTGATCTTAAAATCTCTCATACCATTGCTATAAAATTTTAACAATATCTTATACATGAGAACCAAAATGGTTTTGGAGCACACTGTCAGGCTCTGTCTCTGGCTGTATCAGGTCGGCGCTGCCAGGTCACTGTGCATGCGCGACATCCTTACTTGCAGAGTCGCATGCGAGGACATAAAAGGCCAGTCTCCATGCCAGACAGTTCTTAGGTGCCTGGCTCTGTTGCAGTACTTCCTGGCTTTATTTGTGCTCTTTTGGTTTCTTCTGGCTCCTGACCTTGGCTTTGACCCTATGCTACCTGCTCTGACCACTCTTCTAGATCATCCGTAACTGTTACTGTGACTTTGAACTTTTCTTACTTTGTGTTAACCTGCTCCTGGGATCCCATACTAGTTTTTGGTCTTTAGTATTTTCTACCAGTATTGCTGCTTTCATAGCCTCTTGCTTATATTCCTGTGCAGTTTTCTCCTTCTCAGGGTCTGGTTTCAAGAGTCTTACACTTTCACTATTGTGTATTTCTTGATATTTATGACACACACAAACAAATCACAGATAATATTAGAAGAACCATAAATGTAACTGATTTTTGTGAGAAAAACAAGGATAAAAATTGTATGCTCATCTCCAGTGACATAAATAAGGTTTTAATGCTCTAAATTGGTAGTATATGATGGACATTTTGAGATGATTTTGGTTGCAAGGTCACATAAATGATGTGAAAGCTATCCACCAAGAATCATTCAGCATAATTAGACTAATGGGTAGTGAGAGCAACTACTTTTGTATAGAAAAAGGAAACTTGCAGGGATGTCCCTTATCATTGCTAATCATTGCCCTCTGTACAGGATCAAAATCAGGGAAAATACCAATATAAGAGGTGTGGAGTGAATTCCTAATGTGGAAGATAATATCAGTTTATATATAAAAAAGAAGATATGTGAAATCAAACATTCATATAACCAATAAATTGGATACTCCCTTAAACGGATAGTAATGTTTCATAATAAAAGCAGCTCTAATTAATCATCATAGTATTTGGGCCTTGGAGAGTGTTATTTCAATTCTGTCAGAGTTGTAGTTCAAGAGTAATTCAATGATAAAGTATCCCCCTCCCTCCCCTTTTACTGATGTAACTGCTGAGCTCAAAGCAGTAGGGAGGTGCCCAGGTAGATTGCAGAGAGGAACAATCTTCAATTAAGATAAGGGAAAAAGTTGAAAAAGCTGTCAAGGAGGACAGGGTTTTCATTGTTCTCACAGAAAGAAAATTGTCCCTTGCTGTTATCTGTCTGGTCAAGCAACCAGATTCCACATCTGAGGTGAGCAGTGTTATACTAGGTAAAAGGGGCGGGAGGGGGATACTTTACCATTCAATTACTCTTGAACTACAATTCTGACAGTATTGAAATAACACTCTCTATGGCTCAAATACTATTAAGATTAATTGGAGCTGCTGTTTTTGTGAAACATTACTATCCCTTTAAGTGTCCAAAATATGGGAAATACAAGTAGTATTAAAACTTAACCTTTATAAAGGATTAAAAAAAATGGCAAAATTAAAAAAATGAAAAACTATATCCTACTCCTGTCAACACACATCTAACTCATCAGAGGAAAGGCCTATTACATCAGATATGGTAAAAGCAGTTAAATCTGATCCGGTTTGTTATCATCAAATGTGCCAGTAATAGAATATTATGGCAGCTAATCTCATATATAGAGACACATATAGGTATTCTTCCCACAAAGATATACAAATATAAATGAAAATTATCAATCAAGAATGCAAAATCTAATCCGGTCCCCCCAAATATGATCTCATATATCTGGAGACATTACTGTGTCTGTTCTGAAAAACAGTATTATTATAAATAATCCCTTGAATTACTCAATAAAGTTCAGATATAATGAAGGGTAGAAATACAAGTCCCAGATGTAATATCTAGTGTAAGATGTTTACAGCTATATGTATTAATATACACTCTTGAATTAAATAAAAGAACATTTTTTAACATCAAACGAAGCCTATTTAGTTCTGATATTGCCACAATAAGGGGCTTTGAATCATGTGTCTTAGTGGGTATATACTTAGTCGGTCCTATTTGAATGATCCCAATTGAGGTAATTACAGGGCCTAATAGACTTCTCTATAATCGAGAATCTCTATTTTGACTTGAATGTGTGTTATAAACCCACTAAGACACATGAAGCCGGCTCTGATTCAACAGCCCATATTGTGGCAATATCAGAACTAAGTAGGCTTCATCTGATGTTAATATAATACAAGAGTGTAGGGTCACTTTTCTTTTTTTTTGCTATTTCTTATATCTCCCTGTGACCACCAGTCATCGATAATACTCTTATCCCTGAGTTAGCAAATATATATTGGGTATGCATTAGGGTTTTCTTTTTTGTTTATCAAATATCAGTTTATAGTCTGATGAATCATGATATCTCTTAAGGAGCCTCATATTACCACACTTAGTAACAGGGGTAAATATTTCAATGTAATCTCTGAATTGCAAATAAATAAAAACATTAACATATATAATATAATAGAAATTTGGAACATTATATCAGAAGTAGCTATCAACTGCTTTTGTAAAAGGCATACATTACATTTTTGGGGTAAATTTACAAAAAACAATACACAAAATATACAGATCTAACTGTGTTCCTTTGTGGGAAATATTGTATCAAAACAGGGTGACACTCTAAGGAGTTCCCCATCTAAAGTGAGCCATCTTAAGTGGATTGAGACTTAAGCAGGAATATATGATGAATATGCTGTGCTCTCATCTCTAATTATCTCCATTCCTCTTTCCCAGATATGATATTAACTCTTCACATCCCATATCATCTGTCTCTCTGCACCCCTGCTAACAGCTCTACTCCTGTTTACTGGGTATGATATTAACTCTTCACATCCCATATCATCTGTTTTTCTGCAACTATTGTTATTGACTTAATTTCTGTTTGATCAACCCCCTTCCCACTTCATCCTGTGTTCTTACTGAGGTCTGATTTGGTCACTCTTTTCACATGGGTGTGAATTAACCTGCTTATCAGCTCTGGTAGTCATTTGGTCAGCCTTTGATTGTTAATTAAGCTAAATAAGCCTTATGTGTATAAGACTGCTATATAATACCACCAGTGTAGGGTGTGGTTCTCAATGTTTTTTTGTTCAGGGCGTCCTTAACACATAATCTATAACATTCGGGGCACCCCTAACATATTTAATGTACTTTATCAAGGGCGAAGGAAGGGTACAATACATACATACACAGTTATTATTAGTTTTTTTTAATCATAATAACAAAACTAAATCTATTATGCATAACACATTCTATAAATCTTTATTTAAAAGTCCATTTTTGTCAGTCTTCATAGAAAACATGGGGCACCCTAAGTTGATGTCCGTGGCACACCAAAGTGCCATGGCACCCTGATTGAGAATCACTGCTCTAAGGGGTTCCTCATCTAAAGTGAGCCATCTTAAGTGGATTGAGACTTAAGCAGAACTTGAGCAGGAGTGGGGCAGGAGACAGAACAGACTCCACTGGAGAAAGAACACCTCCCAAAGCAAGGCTACAAAGGACTTGAAGCAAACATCTAAAAGGAAACTCTGCAATTCTCCTAAACTTCAAGATTCTTTGTATAACACAAGCTTATGGACTGTTTCTGCAAAATAAACTCCATCATGAGAAGGTGCTCTTGGTCCGTTTGGACTGTTGTTTCAACATCATGCCTTCTACAAACAGTACCTAAATTCCTAATATTCCTTCTGTCTATGGCTGCAGTTCTCGGTAAAATATCTGGTTCCTTCTACGCTCCGCCATCTCCTCCACCCCATGTTTATATCTCTCCTTCACTTCTATCATCCACACTCACCTCTCCACCCCAACTCCTCACTCTTCTCCGCTCCTGAACTCCCCCAGCCCACAAAAACCAAATACACACAAATCACTCTCTTATCTCCTGTCACTCTCTTTTCTTCTGTTAATGGCATCTGGAGATATCTCTCCAAACCCTGGCCTCATCTCCATTCACAAACACTCTACCTCCAGTCAGCATAGGAACAATTCAAATCTAATCACCATTCCCTGTCTTCAACCGCAATTTCTTCCCTTTTCCTGTGCTCTGTGTAATGCTCGCTCTATTGCTAACAAATATAACACTGTGCATGATCTCTTTTTCTCCCGCTCCCTCAATTGCTATTACTGAAACTTGGCTCTCTCAATCTGACACTGCTTTAGAGGTAGCTATCTCCTATGTTGGTCTCCTTCTCTCACACTCCACACTCAACTGGACGTGGGGGAGGTGTGGGTTTGCTGCTCTCTGAACATTGTCATTACAAACTAATTTCTCCCCCTCCTCACTCTGCTTCTCCTCTTTTGAATCACATGCTGTCCGTATCTTTGCTCCAGTCTCTCTACAAGTTGCAGTTATCTATCGCCCACCTACCTCCACATATACACCTTCAGACTTCCTATCTGACTTTGAATCATGACTTTCATTCTTCCTCTCTTCAGACACACCTTCATTTCTTCTGGGGGACTTCAACTGCCATGTGGATGGTCCCTCTGTCTCCTGGGCATCCGTTTTTCTCTCTTTAACATCTGCATTTGGACTACCCCAGAGGACGAATGCTAGTACTCACAAGGATGGTCACTTCCTAGACCTTGTGTTTACTAGAGGCTGTGCTCTCTCGGATTTTAATACCTCCTCTCTTCCATTATCTGATCACCATCTTCTAACATTCAGCACTACTTATACACGTTCCTCAATCCCTGTTTCCTCTCCCCGTTTCACGCGTAACCTCAAATCCTTTAATCTCATGGCTCTCCAGTGCTCCCTGGCTACTGGACTTTCATCTATTCCCATTAATCCTAACACTAACAGCCTTGTCAAAACATACAACTCAGTCCTATCCTCCTCTTTGAACCTGCATGCGCCTCTCTTTCTCCGATCCACTTGCAGAACTAACCCGTGGCCGTGGCTTAATAAAGACACCAGCTTCCTCCGTTCCTGTACCCGTTCAGCTGCATGACTGCGGAGAAAGTCTGGTTCTCTGGCAGACTTTCTCCACTACAGGTTTCTACTTTCCTGCTTTAACTCTTCTCTGTCCCTCGCCAAAAAACTTTACTTTTCACAACTTATCAACACCCATAAATCCAACCCCCGACGCCTTTTTTCTTTCTTTGACTCCCTCCTCCACCCTCCATCTGCTTCCCCCACAAACTCCATACAGCCACAAGACTTTGCTGAATATTTCAAAGCCAAGGTGGACTCCATCTGGCATAATATATCAACTTGTACATCTCCTCCTAGCCTCCCTCGTTCCCCTCCTGGCACTCTGGACTATTTTTCACTAATCACGGAGGAGGAACTGACTAACCTGCTATCCTCCGCTCCTCCCACTACATGCTCACTTGATCCGCTCCCCTCTCACCTCATCCAGCCCCTCTCCCCCACACTAATCCTATCCTATTACAAATCTTTAACTCCTACTTTGCCACTGCTACCTTTCCTGACGACTTCAAACATGCCTTAGTAACACCCATCCTCAAGAACAACTCTTCTGACAGTAACACACCCTCTAGCTATCGACCCGTTTCTCTTTTGCCTTTTGCCTCTAAGCTCTTGGAACGCCTAGCCTACTCATGCCTGCTTGACTTCCTTAACACATATGACCTGCTGGACCCTTTACAATCTGGATTTCGCACTGCTTACTCCACCGAAACTGCTCTTACAAGAGTGGTCAGTGATCTTCACATTGCCAAATCTCAAGGTCACTATTCAATACTTATCCTCCTTGATCTCTCAGCAGCTTTTGACACTGTTGATCATGCTCTCCTCCTCCGCATTCTTCACTCCTTAGGAATCCGTAACACAGCACTGGACTGGCTCTCCTCTTATCTATCTAACAGATCCTTCAGTGTCTCCTCTGCCACTTCTTCATCCTCTCCCGTCCAACTCTCTCTTGGGATTCCTCAGGGTTCTGTTCTAGGACCGCTTCTGTTTTCTCTTTACACAATAACACTTGGTGAACTTATTAACTCATTTGGTCTCAAATATCACCTCTATGCAGATGACACCCAGATTTACTTATCTGCACCTCAACTGACTTCTGATATCCAGGCTAAAGTTACAGATTGCCTCTCGGCTATCTCAGACTGGATGGCTCATAGGCACCTCAAACTCAATATGTCTAAAACTGAGCTACTCCTCATCCCACCTAGGCTTGGCCCTGTAGCACCCTTCCAGGTGACTGTAAATGGCACTCCCATAAATCCAGTATCAGAAGCAAGGTGTCCCAAGGTGTCTAGGGCTAAAATCCGTCCTTTCCTTTGCTCCTCCACAGCTAAAATTCTTTTACATGCAATCATCCTCTCCCGCATGGACTATTGCAACATTCTTCTGTCTGGCATTCCTGCCTCCCATCTCCATCCACTTCAATCTGTAGAGAATGCTGCAGCACGAATTACTCTTCTGTCACCTAGGTTTGTCCCTGCCCCACTCCTCCTCAAAACTCTCCAATGGCTGCCTATCAAACTCCGGATATCTTACAAAATCTTACTTCTCTCTTTCAAGACACTTCTCTCCTCTACTCCTTCTTACATTTCCACTCTGATCTCCCGTTATACCCCATCCCGCCGCTTATGTTCGGCCAATTATTGTCTTCTCTCAGCTCCTTTTGTGTCTACAGCCCTGTCACATATCAAACCTTTTTCTCTCATTGCTCCGTATCTATGGAATGCTCTACCATCCAACCTGCGCCACTGCACCTCGCTGATAACCTTCAAGTCTCACTTAAAAACGCACCTCATGGATAAAATCTCAACATGATAGAAGGCACTGATGTTGTACAAATTATTTACTTTACTGATGTCCTCTATCATCATCAGAACTAGCACTGTATTCAGCACTTGACCCTTATGTACTCTGTATGTCTCCCAATACCAATTTAGATTGTAAGCTTTTGGGCAGGGACCTCCCACCCAATGTTTCACTCTACAAAGTACCTGTAACCCTGTATTGTCTAAAGCCTTAAATTGTAAAATGCTGCGTATACTTGTGGCACTATATAAATAAACATATTAATTAATTCATTCATTCAATATTGATAAATGGCAACATTTAAATCTTTTGGTTTTTGGAAGAATGAGTTCAATCCAGTGAGGCCTCTTTTGCTTAAAATTCTATACCTCTTTATGTGCCAATTTTTGTTAAACATATGAATTACAGCCTCTGCAGACAAGGATATTTATTTTGGAACAGAAAGGAGGTAGAACTTACAGACTAAATGTATTTTGTACAAAAGGGGATGATGTTTTATTAGTTCTGAATCTAGACATACACTATACAGTCTCATAATTGAGTCAACTTGCATAATTGCACAAAATAAAATTGCATGATAGACTAATACCACAATAGGTTAATCAAGAACATATGTAATTTAATAACAATCAACTAAAAGATTATATGTGACCAAACGAAAGTCAACATGAGAAGAATTTCATACTTAATAGCACCAAAAATAGCATGATAATTTGCAACAAGGCAAAATCTAAAAGTAATTCAAAAGTAAAATGCTATCCTTATGTAATAGGAATTTATTTAAATAGACAAATGAAGAATATAAAAAATTAAAATATTATATTAAAAAATCATAATACACATTGCTGACCTACTAGATACAAAACAGTTGCATTGAATGGGAAGAATACAGAATAAAATGAATTGCAATAATGCTAACATCCTTTATCATAAAATGAAAATAACCATCAATAATTATCTTTGTGAATATTTTGAAATAAGTGTATCTTTTTTTTTTAATTCACTATGAAATGATGGCCATTAGACAAAGGTACACTATCTAATATGTACAGAATATTAATAGAAGACATTTCTAAAATGTTATTTCAATATAAATGCAAAAATATTGCAGGAGAAGCTTTAGAAGATATTGGTGGATATGCACTAAAGTGTGATAAAGAGGTGATAAGGTGGAGATGACTTCTCCAGTGAATTTACTCCTATACTAATCTACGGAGTCCATGCATTAAGATCTCTCCCACATGAGAAATCTTAGTGCATAGGCTTCATAGAATAACATAGGAACTGGAGAAGTAATATCACTGGAGAAGTCATCTCTACTTTATCTCCACTTTATCACACCTTAGTGAATCTCTCAGAATGAATGATTTTAAATATTTAAAACTATATTAAAGGGAATAACTGATACATTACTCAATGAAATCTTGTACCAGCGAAATTATCTCTGTTTTATGATGATTCAAATGATGAATGTTGTTTGTGCTTTAAAAGGACATTTTTTTTTACATATATGGTGGGAATGTGATCAGGCGAGTACTTTATGGCACAATACATTCATAGTAATGTCACAAACTTTAACTAAAACATCAACTTCATATAGCTCCTAGGTGGAAAAAAGAAAACTTGTCAAAGTCAGCAGGGAACAGAATAAACAATATTTGTGTCAATGAATATTTATCATATATTATTAACAATACTTGCCAAAAGTACTTAACCCCTTAAGGACCAGCGGTCCTGGGACGTTTCCGTCCCATAAGGACCGCTTTGATGCTTGCCGACATGTCGGTACATGTGACCTGTTGCGTGTATCGGCACGCCGCTTTGGGGCCTACAAGAGATTGCTCCGGTCTTGGATAGGTCAATTTTAGGTCCTATTTTTACTTACAGCGCTCCCGGTGGAGCATTGCAAGTAAAAAGTACATGACATACTATGACCGTCATCGGTCCTTAAAGGGATAGTAATACTTCATTTTAACTTTATTTTATTTTGTAGGCATTAAAAAAACATGAAGAATGATATAAGTCTTATCTCTGAAACCTTTATGGTTTAAGAGATATTCACAAACAAAGTATCCCCCCCTGTTCAACCAGATAAGAAGGGAGATGCCCAGGTAGACTGCAGAGAGGGACAATCTTCAATTAAGATAATGGAAAAAGCTGAAAAACTTTTCAAGGGGGGAAGGGCTTTCATTGTTTTCATACAAAGAAAATTGTCCCCTTCTGTTATCTGTACTGTCATACAACCAGACTCACATCTGAGAAGAGATTGCTTACACTAGGAAAAAGGGGCGGGGAGGGGAACTTTGCTTGTGAATATCTCATAAACCATAAAGGTTTGAGAGATAAGACTTATATCATTCTTCATGTTTTTCTAATGCCTACAAAATAAAATAAAGTTAAAACGAAGTGTTACTATCCCTTTAAGTATTTAAGGACCGTGACGGTCCATAGTACGTCACATAGTCCTTAAGGGGTTAAAGGTGTGGAGTCAATGGAATAATAGTAGCTACGGGAAAAATATGAGAGTAACAAAATGTTCTTGAAATAAGATTTTAGGTATATTATGGTTATTGTATTTATTTTACACATATTTTGTTTATTTTAATTGTTACTCATTGATTTAGCTTAAAGGGACAGTAATGTCCCAGAAAAAATCTTTATAGTTTTGTAGTGCTTAAAAAATTAAACTATATGAAACAAAACCGCTATGGTTTGAGAGATATTCAGCACTAAAGTTCCCCCCTCCCTACCCTTTCCTTGATGTCAGCACTGTGCTGACTTCAGGGGAATCCTGTCTGTGGACCAACCGGCAGCTCTGCAGCAGAGCCGAAGTCACGTTACTGGAAAATAATTACTTAATTGGAAAGGTCTACAAAGTGTGCCTGGTTTGCAAGCAGACTTTGTAGAACATTCCAATGAAGTAATTCATTTTAAATAACGCAATTTCGACTCTGCTGAAGAGCCTCCTCGTGTCGGCCGACACGGGTCTCCTGCTGTCAGCTTTACAGCTGACATCAGGAGAAGGGGAGGGAGGGGGGAACTTTCAATGTGAATATCTCTCAAACCATAGAGTTTAATTTTTTAAGCACCACAAAACTATAAATATTTTTTCTGGGACATTACTGTCCCTTTAAGTTTATTTGTTATGTATATTTTTAGGATTTATTATTTGTTTAAAATATTTTTAAAAAGTTTTTAAAAATAAAGTAAAGAAAACACAGACACACACAATGACACACACATATAAGCAGGCATACACATATAGAAGGCACACAAATACACAGATGCACTTGCATGCACAGGCACATGCACACATAGACACCAAGGGGGGCTTGTGCACCTGCCATTTTTTTCCATAGTGCCCTCGTGCCCTTTTAATAAAAAAGAAAAAATAATAATAATTATGAGAAGTGCCCTTTTTTTCATTTGAGCTCCTGTTCCCCCAAATGTCTGTGCATGTCCCTGAGCAGGCACATACGCACACGCGTGCAAACATAGACACACACAGATACACACACAGATACACACACACATACAGATACACATACAGATACACACATGCACACACACAAGCATTCTCACACATTCATATACACACACACAAAAACACACACAGAACTATTAGGAATTATTATTTTTTTAAAGTATTTAAAAAAAAATAAAGTTAAAAAACAAAGACACACAGACACGCACACAGACACACACATCCAAACAGACACAGACAGATACACACTAGGGTGACCACGGGTCCCGGAACGTCCGGGACTGTCCCTTATTTCAGGGACATGTCCCGCGTCCCGGGTCCCCTTCAACCGGGACAATGAAGTGTCCCGGAATGAAGCCAAGCCGCCCTGGATGTCAGCCTGCAAGCGGTGTGTCACATCATGGACGCCGCTTGCAGGCTGACATCCAGGGCGGCAATGCAACTTACCTGATCTCCTGGAGGCAAGCGCTCTAGTAATACAGAGCGCTGGGAGATGACATCATCTACCAGCGCTCTGCATTACTGAGCACAGCGCGTGGGAGCTTCAGCTCTGTGCCGGAGGAGGCACAGAGCACTTTGCACTCCGCACTCCGCTAGACCACCAGGGACTCAAGGTAAGGCATTGATAGGGTGACCACGTCCCGGAATGGCAGAAGGGAAATGTGGTCACCCTAATACACACAGACATAGACAGATACTCATACACAAACATGCAGACACAGACAGATACACACAGACAGATACACATACACAAACATGCAAACAGACACATACAGATACACACAGACACAGACAGATACACATATACAAACATGCAAACAGACACAGACAGATACTCATACACATACACAAACACAGATACACACACCGATACACGCACACACACACACACACACACACCTACAGATACACAGACACACACATATACACAGACACACACATATACACAGATACACACACATACACCGATACACATGCACATATTCACAGATACACACACACGTGCACACACACATAGATACACACACACACACACACACACACACATAGACAGATACACACATACACACAAACACACATATACACACACAGATACACTGATACACACACACATGCACAGATACACATAACCACAGATACACAAATGCACAGACACAAACACACACACTCACACATAAACACATACGTAGGCACAGACACACATATGCACACATGAACACAGACACAAATTCACTTGTGCACACATGCACTTACACACATATACACAGCACACATCCATACTGACACACACACAAACACCCACTCACACTCACAAATAAACATATACGTAGGCACAGACACACATATGCACACATGAATACAGATACATGCACTTAAACAGACATATACACAGCATACATCCATACTGACACACACACGTACATATATAAACACACATAGAGACACAAATATGTACATCTTTAATATAAGGTTTTAGATTACATTTTTATTCTCATTAAGTTAGTATAAAAATAAAAATGAATATATGATTAATGGGTCATATGTAACATTTTTCTTTGGAGCACTATCACAACAGCTGCATTTGTCATATTAGCACAATCTGGGAATGTTTATGTCTAGTGTTGAGCGAGCGTGCTCGGCCGATGCTCGGATCGGCTCGAGCATCGCTCTGCTCTGCACATGGCGGTACTCGTACGAGTACCGCCATGTGCTCGCCCGACATGCTCGGGTGAAGAGGATCTGTGCCGGAAGAGGCACAGATCCGAAGACGCTCCGCTGGACCACCAGGGAATGGAGGTACGGGGGCATTGCGGAGATGAAGGGGGCATTGCGGAGATGAAGGGGGACATTATGGAAGAGGGGCATAGACTCTATGCCCCTCTTCCACAATGTCCCCCTTCATCTCCGCTATGCCCGTCTTCCACAATGTGCCCCTTCATCTCCGCTATGCCCCTCTTCCACAATGTCCCCCTTCATCTCCTATGCCATAGAGGAGATGAAGGGGGACATTGTGGAAGAGGGGCATAGCGGAGATGAAGGGGGACATTGTGGAAGAGGGGCATAGAGTCTATGCCCCTCTTCCACAATGTCCCCCTTCATCTCCGCTATGCCCCTCTTCCACAATGTCCCCCTTCATCTCCGCTATGGCATAGGAGATGAAGGGGGACATTGTGGAAGAGGGGCATAGCGGAGATGAAGGGGGACATTGACCAGGCACCCTCCGCTCATCAGAGCAGGGGGTGCCTGGTTTAATGCTCGAGTGCTCCCATTCATTTGAATGGGGCTCGGGTGCTCGGCCGAGCACTCGAGCATCAGGGGGTGCTCGGTCAGAGCACCCGAGCACCCGAGCATCGGGGTGCTCGCTCATCTTTATTTATGTCAATATCTGAAAAAAAAAAATAGGATTTACAGAGAAAAGGATTTGTCTGATTACTGTAGATTATGGAATGTACATTCATATTCAACTGTGGATTGGAGGTAGGATGCAAATTATAAAAATTACACTTACTGGAAAACAAATTACCTCCTTTGTAACCATTATTATGCAATTTGTCATTTTCTACCAACTTATTATGTAATTATTGTTGTTCTCTTTATTATTATTATTATTATTATTATAAATAAAAGTATTGGGAGTTTGCATCAGAATTGCTTCACTTTTGCCTTTGAATTCAAGCTAGCAGCATCCTAGTGAAAAAAATTAAAGATTTGTTCACTGAGTGTAGTATTCTTATATTCTTGTGGCTTTCACCAAGCAGCTCCGGTACTAGGAATGGCAGTGCATTAACCCCTCGAGTGCCAGAGGGGTACGCAACGCATTTGGTTAATACTGGCCTCCAAAGTGTAAGAGCAGGCACTGGATTCCACCCCATTGCTGGTGGAGCACAGATACACTGGTTCTCACTTCCAGTTCTCATCAGCCATATGCATGGAGAGTTCCTATTGTGCTGTACTTAATTTTATTACATGACAGGAGGCCTCATATTTTGCATAACTTCCTTTACTGTCCTCCAATAGCAGCACAGTATTCCAAACAATAACAACCAATCAGAATACAGAAAAATAGTTAATAAAAGGTCTAACACCACCAAACCCCTCCTCTTTCTTTGCTGCTCCAACAGGCTGCACAGGTCAGAGTACTACTTCTCTGTTATTGTGATATATATTCATTTGTTATGTGGTTATTTATTTATTTATTTATTTATTTATTTTACTAAATTTTATGGTGTTCTGTATGTGCTGTGATATAAATTTATTGCAATCATGCTCTTGGTTGGGTAGTTACAAGAGAGAGGGTTAAGGTTTTGCTTTATTTTACATTCTTTTATCTGTTCCCTCTTTGGCTGTTATTCCTCAGCTTAGTTTTTTCCTCTCTGTACCTCTAGTCTTCCGAGTATTGTTGCGCTGCTGTGGTTTAGCAGCGTTGTTTCTCTTTTCCATTTTCCCTTTTCTTTCCCCTTCTAGCGGATCGTGTGCGGCCTGGGACTTGTTCTGTCCCTTGTCGCCTCCATCGAAGTTGCGTTGCGGTCGTTGGACCGTTCGTTACTTCGGCGGCCATCTTTGATCTCGCGTCTCGCGAGATCTCGGCGGCCATCTTTGATCTCGCGTCTCGCGAGATCTCGGCGGCCATTTTCTTTTTCATCCCAAGTGATCTCGGTTGGACTGGAGTGGCGCCCTTCATTCGGGGTTGCACTCCAGCGCGACCGGAGTGTTTTCTTGGGACTTATATCCATTTTCAGTACGCTCATACTTATATATTTTTTACCATAAGGAATGGTGTTTCCCTAGGTTTCCTTTGTGTGGGGTGAGCCCCCATATATATTAATATATATTTTTATATACACTATTGTATTATATATATATACTAGCAATGTGGGACGGCGTTGCCCGTCAGGATATATAGGGAATTAATGCACACGGATGCGAGACAAACACAGAGACACACACACGCAAATGCACACGCATGCACTGAGATGCTTAAAGAGCGACAGTCATAAACACATACATGCAGACACATAGAGTGTGATACAGACATGCAACACACACAGTGAGAAACACACAGGCACACACAGAGACACATACACACACACACAAGTGAGTCATAAGGGGGTGACTTATGTGTCATTGTAATGAGTTTGTGTTTGTACTTATGCCTCCACTGTGGCATTCATTCATATAGTTGAAATGCATGTGGTAATTGCACATACTATGGCGGAAGGTGGATCGTGCTGGCTCCCGGGATGTGATTACGTGTGAGTGATTGCGTGTGAGTGATTGAGTGAGTGTGTTAGTGAGTGTGTGTGATTGAGTGAGTGTGTTAGTGAGTGTGTGTGATTGAGTGAGAATGTGTGAGTGAGAGTGTGTATGATAGTGAGAGGGTGTGAGTGATTGAGGGTGAGAGTGTGATTGAGGGTATGAGTGTGACTGAGTGTGAGAGTGTGATTGAGTGTGACTGCGAGACTGTAAGTGTGAGAGTGTGATTGAGTGTGAAACTGTGAGAGCGTGAGACTGTGAGAGTGTGATTGAGTGATTGAGTGTGAGAGAGACTGAGAGTGTGAGAGAGACTGTGACTGAGAGTGTGAGAGAGTGTGAGACTGAGAGAGTGTGTGAGAGTGTGAGAGAGAGTGTGAGAGAGAGTGTGAGAGAGACTGTGTGTGTGAGACTGTGTGTTTGAGACTGTGTGTGTGAGACTGTGTGTGTGAGACTGAGTGAGACAGTGTGAGAGTGAGAGAGAGAGACTGAGTGAGACAGTGTGAGAGTGAGAGAGAGAGACTGTGAGAGAGAGAGAGACTGTGAGAGAGAGAGAGACTGTGAGAGTGTGAGAGTGTGAGAGCGTGAGACTGTGAGAGCGTGAGACTGTGAAAGAGTGCGAGACTGAGAGCATGCAAGACTGAGAGCGTGCGAGGCAGAGTGCGAGTGTGCGAGACAGAGTGTGAATGTGAGAGACTGTGTGTGAGCAAGTGTGTGTGAGAGAGTGTGTGAGTGCGAGACAGAGAGTGCGAGACAGAGAGTGCGAGACAGAGAGTGCGAGACTGAGAGTATGTGAGTGTGTGAGAGTGAGTGTGTGTGAGAGTGAGTCTGTGTGAGAGTGAGTCTGTGTGAGAGTGAGACTGTGTGAGAGTGAGACTGTGTGAGAGTGAGAGAGTGTGAGAGTGAGACTGAGAGAGAGAGACTATGTGAGAGTGAGAGAGAGAGAGACTGTGAGAGTGAGAGACTGTGAGACTGTGTGAGACTGTGTCAGTGAGACTGTGAGTGTGAGACTGTGAGTGTGAGACTGTGTGTGAGACTGCGTGTGAGACTGTGTGTGAGACTGAGACTGTGTGTGAGACTGTGAGACTGAGAGACTGAGACTGTGTGTGAGACTGTGTGTGAGACTGTGTGTGAGACTGTGTGTGAGTGTGAGACTGTTTGCGAGTGATACTGTGTGAGAGTGAGAGAGTGAGACTATGTGAGAGTGAGAGACTATGTGAGAGTGAGAGAGAGAGACTATGTGAGAGTGAGAGAGAGACTGTGAGAGTGAGAGACTGTGAGACTGTGTGAGTGAGACTGTGAGTGTGAGACTGTGTGAGAGACTTTGTGTGAGACTGAGTGTGAGATTGTGTGTGAGACTGTGTGTGAGACTGTGTGTGAGACTGAGACTGTGTGTGAGACTGAGAGACTGAGACTGTGTGTGAGACTGTGTGAGTGAGACTGTGAGTGTGAGACTGTGTGAGAGACTTTGTGTGAGACTGAGTGTGAGACTGTGTGTGAGACTGTGTGTGAGACTGTGTGTGAGACTGAGACTGTGTGTGAGACTGTGAGACTGAGACTGTGTGAGAGACTGAGTGTGAGACTGTGTGTGAGACTGTGTGTGAGACTGAGACTGTGTGTGAGACTGTGAGACTGAAAGACTGAGACTGTGTGTGAGACTGTGTGTGAGTGTGAGACAGAGAGTGTGAGACAGAGTGTGAGACAGAGAGTGCGAGACAGAGAGTGCGAGACAGAGTGCGAGACTGAGAGTATGTGAGTGTGTGAGACTGAGAGTGTGAGACTGTGTGAGAGTGAGACTGTGTGAGAGAGTGAGACTGTGTGAGAGTGAGTCTGTGTGAGAGTGAGACTGTGTGAGAGTGAGACTGTGTGAGAGTGAGAGAGAGAGACTATGTGAGAGTGAGAGAGAGAGACTATGAAAGTGAGAGAGAGACTGTGAGAGTGAGAGAGACTGTGAGAGTGAGAGAGAGAGAGACTGTGAGAGTGAGAGACTGTGAGACAGAGAGTGCGAGACAGAGAGTGCTAGACAGAGAGTGCGAGGCTGTGAGAGTGCGAGACTGTGCGAGACTGTGAGTGCGAGACTGAGTGAGACAGTGTGAGAGTGAGAGACTGTGAGACTGAGAGTGTGTGAGACAGAGTGTGTGAGACTGAGAGTGTGAGACTGTGAGTGTGAGACTGTGAGTGTGAGACTGTGAGTGTGAGACTGTGTGTGAGACTGAGACTGTGTGTGAGGCTGAGAGACTGAGACTGTGTGTGAGACTGTGTGTGAGACTGTGTGTGAGTGGGAGACTGTGTGAGAGTGAGACTGTGTGAGAGTGAGAGAGTGTGACTGTGTGAGAGTGAGAGAGAGAGAGACTATGTGAGAGTGAGAGAGAGAGACTATGTGAGAGTGAGAGAGAGAGAGACTGTGAGAGTGAGAGACTGTGAGACTGTGAGTGAGACTGTGAGTGTGAGACTGAGTGTGAGACTGAGTGTGAGACTCTGTGAGAGACTTTGTGTGAGACTGAGTGTGAGAATGTGTGAGACTGTGTGTGAGTGTGAGACTGTGTGAGTGCGAGACAGAGAGTGCGAGACTGAGAGTATGTGAGTGTGTGAGACTGAGAGTGTGAGACTGTGTGAGAGTGAGAGAGTGAGACTGTGTGAGAGTGAGACTGTGTGAGAGTGAGAGAGAGACACTATGTGAGAGTGAGAGACTGTGAGAGTGAGAGAGAGAGAGACTGTGAGAGTGAGAGACTGTGAGACAGAGAGTGTGAGACAGAGAGTGCGAGACAGAGAGTGCGAGACAGAGAGTGCGAGACTGTGAGAGTGCGAGACTGTGCGAGACTGTGAGTGTGAGACTGTGAGTGCGAGACTGAGTGAGACAGTGTGAGAGTGAGAGACTGTGAGACTGAGAGTGTGTGAGACAGAGTGTGTGAGACAGAATGTGTGAGACTGAGAGTGTGAGACTGAGAAAGTGTGAGAGACTGAGTGTGAGAGACTGAATGTGAGAGACTGAGTGTGAGAGACTGAGAGAGTGTGAGACTGAGAGACTGTGTGAGACTGTGTGAGACTGTGAGACAGTGTGAGACTGTGTGTGAGAGTGTGAGACTGTGTGTGAGAGTGTGAGACTGTGTGAGTGTGAGTCTGTGAGACTGTGTGAGTGTGAGACACTGTGAGAGACTGTGAGAGACTGTGTTAGACTGTGTGAGACTGTGTGAGACCGTGAGAGAGTGAGAGTGAGACTGAGAGAGTGTGAGACTGTGTGTGAGAGTGCGAGACTGTGAGAGTGCGAGACTGTGAGTATGTGAGTGTGTGAGACTGAGAGTGTCAGACTGTGTGAGAGTGTGAGAGTGAGAGAGAGTGAGAGTGTGAGAGTGAGAGAGAGAGAGAGAGACTGAGAGAGTAAGAGACTGTGTGAGTGTGAGACTGTGTGTGAGTGAGACTGTGTGTGAGTGAGACTGTGTGTGAGTGAGACTGTGAGTGTGTGAGACCGTGAGAGACCGTGAGAGACCATGAGACTGTGAGAGAGTGTGAGACTGTGAGAGAGTGTGAGACTGTGAGAGAGTGTGAGAGAGAGTGTGAGACTGAGAGAGTGTGAGAGTGTGAGACTGTGTGAGAGTGAGAGAGACTGTGAGAGTAAGAGAGACTGTGAGAGTAAGAGACTGTGTGAGTGTGAGACTGTGTGAGTGTGAGACTGTGAGTGAGACAGTGTGTGAGTGTGAGACTGTGAGTGAGACAGTGTGTGAGTGAGACTGTGTGAGAGTCTGAGAGTGAGAGACTGTGTGAGTGTGAGAGTGAGAGACTGTGAGAGTGTGAGAGTGAGAGAGAGACTGTGAGAGTAAGAGACTGTGAGACAGTGTGAGACTGTGAGACAGTGTGAGTGTGAGACTGTGTGAGAGTGAGACTGTGTGAGACTGTGTGTGAGAGTGAGACTGTGTGTGAGAGTGTGTGAGACTGTGTGTGAGAGTGTGTGAGACTGTGAGTGTGTGAGACCATGAGAGACCGTGAGAGACCGTGAGAGACTGTGTGAGTGTGAGACTGTGTATGAGACTGTGAGAGTGTGAGACTGTGTATGAGACTGTGAGAGAGTGTGAGAGTGAGAGACTGTGAGAGTGAGTGTGAGACTGTGTGTGTGTGAGACTGTGTGTGTGTGAGACTGTGTGTGTGTGAGAGAGTGAGAGAGTGTGAGAGTGTAAGAGAGTGTGAGAGTGTGAGGGACTGTGAGAGCTTGAGGGACTGTGAGAGTGTGAGGGACTGTGAGACTGCGAGAGAGACTGTGTGAGACTACGAGAGAGACTGTGTGAGACTGAGAGTGTGTGAGACTGTGTGTGAGACTGTGTGTGAGACTGAGACTGTGTGTGAGACTGTGAGACTGAGAGACTGAGACTGTGTGTGAGACTGTGTGAGTGCGAGACAGAGAGTGCGAGACAGAGAGTGCGAGACAGTGAGAGTGCGAGACTGTGAGTGCGAGACTGTGAGTGCGAGACTGTGAGTGCGAGACGGAGTGAGACAGTGTGAGAGTGAGAGACTGTGAGACTGAGAGTGTGTGAGACAGAGTGTGTGAGACAGAGTGTGTGTGAGACTGAGAGTGTGAGACTGAGAGTGTGAGACTGAGAGTGTGAGACTGAGAGTGTGAGAGAAAGTGTGAGAGACTGAGAAAGTGTGAGAGACTGAGTGTGAGACTGAGAGACTGTGTGAGACTGAGAGACTGTGTGACACTGTGAGACTGTGTGAGACTGTGAGACAGTGTGAGACTGTGTGTGAGAGTGTGAGACTGTGTGAGTGTGAGTCTGTGAGACTGTGTGAGTGTGAGACACTGTGAGAGACTGTGTGAGACTGTGTGAGACCGTGAGAGAGTGAGAGTGAGACTGAGAGAGTGTGAGACTGTGTGTGAGAGTGCGAGACTGTGAGAGTGTGAGTATGTGAGTGTGTGAGACTGAGAGTGTCAGACTGTGTGAGAGTGTGAGAGTGAGAGAGAGGGAGACTGAGAGCGTGAGAGTGAGAGAGAGAGACTGAGAGAGTAAGAAACTGTGTGAGTGTGAGACTGTGTGAGTGTGAGACTGTGTGTGAGTGAGACCGTGAGAGACCATGAGAGACCGTGAGACTTTGAGAGAGTGTGAGACAGTGAGAGAGTGTGAGAGAGAGTATGAGACTGAGAGAGTGTGAGAGAGAGTGTGAGAGTGTGAGACTGTGTGAGAGTGAGAGAGACAGAGACTGTGAAAGTAAGAGACTGTGTGAGTGTGAGACTGTGTGAGTGTGTGAGTGTGAGACTGTGTGAGTGTGAGACTGTGTGTGAGTGAGACTGTGTGAGAGTGAGACTGTGTGAGAGAGAGACTGTGTGAGAGAGAGACTGTGTGAAAGTGTGAGTGTGAGAGTGAGAGACTGTGAGAGTAAGAGACTGTGAGACAGTGTGAGACTGTGAGACTGTGTGAGTGTGAGACAGTGTGAGACTGTGTGTGAGAGTGAGACTGTGTGTGAGAGTGTGTGAGAGTGTGTGAGACCGTGAGAGACTGTGTGAGTGTGAGACTGTGTATGAGACTGTGAGAGTGTGAGACTGTGTATGAGACTGTGAGAGAGTGTGAGAGTGAGAGACTGTGAGAGTGAGAGAGTGTGAGACTGTGTGTGTGTGAGACTGTGTGTGTGTGAGAGAGTGTGAGAGTGTGAGGGACTGTGAGAGCGTGAGGGACTGTGAGACTGCGAGAGAGAATGTGTGAGACTACGAGAGAGACTGTGTGAGACTACGAGAGAGACTGTGTGAGACTGAGAGTGTGTGAGACTGTGAGAGAGACTGCGAGAGTGTGAGACTGAGAGTGTGAGACTGAGAGTGTGAGACTGTGACTGTGTGAGAGACTGTTTGAGAGACTGTGTGTGAGACTGTGAGATGTGTGTGTGAGAGTGTGAGAGAGTGTGTGTGTAAGAGACTGTGAGAGTGTGAGGGACTGTGAGAGTGTGGGGGACTGTGAGAGTGTGAGGGACTGTGTGAGACTGCGAGAGAGACTGTGTGAGACTGCGAGAGAGACTGTGTGAGACTGGGAGAGAGTGCAAGACTGTGTGAAAGTGTGAGACTGTGTGAAAGTGTGAGAATGTGAGACTGTGTGAGACTGTGAGAGACTGTGAGACTGCGAGAGAGACTGTGAGAGACTGAGAGTGTGAGACTGAGAGTGTGTGAGACTGTGAGAGTGTGAGGGACTGTGTGAGACTGCGAGAGAGACTGTGTGAGACTGTGAGAGACTGTGAGAGTGTGAGATTGAGAGTGTGTGAGATTGAGAGTGTGTGAGACTGAGAGTGTGTGAGACTGAGAGTGTGTGAGACTGAGAGAGAGACTGTGTGAGACTGCGAGAGAGACTGTGAGAGTGTGAGACTGAGAGTGTGAGACTGTGTGAAAGTGTGAGACTGTGAGAGTG
The DNA here is from genome assembly GCA_037306005.1 of Rhinophrynus dorsalis. NCBI lineage: Eukaryota > Metazoa > Chordata > Amphibia > Anura > Rhinophrynidae > Rhinophrynus > Rhinophrynus dorsalis. Next base: position 495,726,732 of record CM074720.1, read on the forward strand.
TGAGAGACTGTGTGAGACTGTGAGACTGAGAGTGTAAGAGACTGTGAGAGTGTGAGGGACTGTGAGAGACTGCGAGAGAGACTGCGTGAGACTGTGAGAGAGACTGTGAGAGACTGTGAGAGTGTGAGACTGAGTGAAAGTGTGAGACTGTGTGAAAGTGTGAGACTGTGAGAGTGTGAGACTGTGTGAAAGTGTGAGACTGTGAGAGACTGTGTGAGACTGTGAGACTGAGAGTGTAAGAGACTGTGAGAGACTGTGAGAGACTGCGAGAGAGACTGTGTGAGACTGCGAGAGAGACTGTGAGAGTGTGAGACTGAGAGTGTGTGAGGGACTGAGAGTGTGAGGGACTGTGTGAGACTGCGAGAGAGACTGTGTGAGACTGTGAGAGACTGTGAGAGAGACTGTGAGACTGTGAGAGTGTGAGAGACTGTGTGAGACTGTGAGACTGAGAGTGTAAGAGACTGTGTGAGACTGAGAGTGTAAGAGACTGTGTGAGACTGTGAGGGACTGTGTGAGACTGCGAGAGAGACTGTGTGAGACTGCGAAAGAGATTGTGAGAGTGTGAGACTGTGTGAAAGTGTGAGACTGTGAGAGACTGTGAGACTGCGAGAGAGACTGTGAGAGTGTGAGACTGAGAGTGTGTGAGACTGAGAGAGTGTGAGGGACTGTGTGAGACTGCGAGAGAGACTGTGTGAGACTGTGAGAGAGACTGTGAGAGACTGTGAGAGTGTGAGATTGAGAGTGTGTGAGACAGAGTGTGTGAGACTGAGAGAGACTGTGTGAGACTGCGAGAGAGACTGTGAGAGACTGAGAGTGTGAGACTGAGAGAGAGACTGTGTGAGACTGCGAGAAAGACTGTGAGAGTGTGAGACTGAGAGTGTGAGACTGTGTGAAAGTGTGAGACTGTGAGAGTGTGAGAGACTGTGAGACTGTGAGTGTAAGAGACTGTGAGACTGTAAGAGACTGTGAGAGTGTGAGGGACTGTGAGAGACTGTGAGAGAGACTGTCTGAGACTGCAAGAGAGACTGTGAGAGTGTGAGGGACTGTGAGAGTGTGAGGGACTGTGTGAGACTGAGAGTGAAAGAGACTGTGAGAGTGTGAGGGACTGTGTGAGACTGCGAGAGAGACTGTGTGAGACTGCGAGAGAGACTGTGAGAGACTGTGAGAGTGTGAGACTGAGAGTGTGAGACTGTGTGAAAGTGTGAGACTGTGAGAGTGTGAGAGACTGTGTGAGACTGAGACTGAGAGTGTAAGAGACTGTGAGAGTGTAAGAGACTGTGAGACTGTGAGAGTGTGAGGGACTGTGTGAGACTGCGAGAGAGACTGTGAGAGACTGTGAGAGTGTGAGGGACTGTGTGAGACTGCGAGAGAGACTGAGAGTGTGAGGGACTGTGTGAGACTGTAAGAGAGACTGTGAGAGACTGTGAGAGTGTGAGGGACTGTGTGAGACTGCAAGAGAGACTGTGAGAGACTGTGAGAGTGTGAGACTGAGAGTGTGAGACTGTGTGTGAGACTGCGTGTGAGACTGTGTGTGAGACTGTGAGACTGTGAGAGAGACTGTGTGAGACTGCGAGAGAGACTGTGTGAGACTGTGAGAGTGTGAGACTGTGAGAGTGTGAGACTGTGAGAGTGTGAGACTGTGTGAAAGTGTGAGACTGTGAGAGTGTGAGAGACTGTGTGAGACTGTGAGACTGAGAGTGTAAGAGACTGTGAGAGTGTAAGAGACTGTGTGAGACTGCGAGAGAGACTGTGAGACTGCGAGAGTGTGAGACTGTGTGAGACTGCGAGAGTGTGAGACTGTGTGAGAGTGTGAGAGACTGTGTGAGACTGCGAGACAGAGTGTAAGAGACTGCGAGAGTGTAAGAGACTGTGAGAGTGTGAGAGACTGTGAGAGTGTAAGAGACTGTGAGAGTGTGAGAGACTGTGAGAGTGTGAGAGACTGTGTGAGACTGCGAGAGAGACTGTGTGAGACTGTGAGAGTGTGAGACAGAGAGAGTGTGAGACAGAGAGAGTGTGAGACAGAGAGAGTGTGAGACTGTGAGACTGAGACTGTGTGAGACTGAGAGACGGCGACTGTGAGACTGCGACTGTGTGAGTCAGACTGTGTGAGACAGACTGTGTGAGAGAGACTGTGTGAGAGACTGTGAGAGTGTGAGACAGAATGTGTGCTTTGCAATGCGTTGCTTACCCCTCTGGCACTCAAAGGGTTAAGTTGAGCTAACATAGCAATATAACACACGGTGGCTCTTCAGTTGAGGCAATGTAGCAATATGCTGAGGGATCAAATAGAAAGTGGTGTTTGAGGCTTGCCCCTCTGTAACATACAGCAAAGCATCTCTCTCCCTTTAAGGAGAAAGGGTGGGAATCAGGAAGCAGGAAGTGGAGGAGTGACAGTTGAGACTGTGAGGTGACTAAAGAGATGATGAGTTAAATAAGAGTTGCTATTAAGTTTGTATTTTATGGGAACATAACACCCTCATACTGAAACAGAGTGTATGGAGGGTTACAGTTATCTGTGGGAGGTGAAACAGTGTGTTTGTGGGGTCATGATCCTGAGTGAGAGTGTGAGTGGACCGGGAGAAGTTACTGATATCCCTACCTCAGGAGCGAGTGGCAGTTATATATTTTTTTTTTGTCAGTTGGATACTGGTGGGCGGGCTGGAGGGGACGGGCCAACTCCCTGTATGATAAACACGCCCCCATTGAATCACCCAATGAGAGCAGTAAAGTCCCCATTCAATCACCCAATAGGAGTTGTGTCTCCTAATGAGACATAAATTATGTAATTAGACATTCTGTTCAATGCGAGTTTCTTTTCTGAGGAGACATAAATTATGTTCTGTGTGTGGGGTACCATAAATTATGCAATGAGGCTTATTCTTTTATATATATAGATATGTCTGTATCCTATAGGATAGTTTGATGGGGTGAGCCCCCATATATATATATATATATTCTTATATAGATATATATATTTCTTTTTTGGTTGTTCAACTTTTGGGGTGAGCCCCCTTATGTCTGTTGCCCAGTTTCATTGCTTTGCACTGTTTTCTGTGGTTTCAGGGTGAGCCCCTGCATCTCATTTTGGGTGAGCCCCTAATTTCCCTGCCTTCGGGCTAATTTCTGTTTGGGAGGTGAGCCCTCCTTCATTATTGAGGGTCCATTTGGGATCCGTATATAAAAAAAAACAAAAAACAAAAAAACAAAAAAAAAAACAAACAAACCTCTTTGGTTTCTATTGGGGTGAGCCCCCATTTTATTTATGTCCCACCAGTGCTGATTGGGCTTGGTTTGGGCAGTCTGGGTGAGCCCCAGTTTATGTTTTGCAGGTGTTCCTCCTTTCCACATTGTTTTCTTTTTGTATGGGCGGTTTCTTACGTTTTTTCCCCTCTTTTTTCTCACTCACCTGCAGGTGGTTTTTCCTAAAATTCATTCATCATGAGTGATCCTCAGGATTTTCAGGCGTTAATTGATGCCGCTGTGGCCTCTTCAGTTGAAAAGGCACTGGCCAGGGTCCTTTCTCACCCTCCTTCAGAATCTTCTTCTGATATTCGCCCAACGGCCTTTCCAGCTCCCTCGGATGTTCCGGTTCCTGACGTCTCTGTCGGCAAGAGCTCATGGAAAGAGGTGGTTTCAGATATTCCTGTGTCCAAAGGAAAAGCTCCACTGAAGAAAGCGAAACATGGAGAGGTTGCGGAGCCCCCTCTTCGACTTACTCTTCCTTCTTCAGATGATGATGAGGCTTTTTCTCCTCCTTCTTTGGCTGTTGTGGATGAATGGTGTCCTGGTGATCCTGCCTCCGACGCTGAGGAATTCGAGGAGACCCGGCGGGATTCTCCTTCCCTATATGTTAAGGAGACGTTTACGGAGGATCCTGTTTTGGGTACTTCAAGTCAGTCTTCAAAGGAGCTTGGTGAAGAGGGATGTTTCTACGATGCTAGAGGTTCTCCTCTTTTTGATCCGCGATCCATCAGACACCCCAGATCTTCTGAATGAAGTCTCCCAGAGCACTTGGCCCGTTTTGTCCACTTCTGGATTCGACGCCCGCTTGACAGAGAGGTTAGGAGTCGTTTACGTTCTGAATGCCCCAGACCTCTCCTTCCGGATAAGGTTGCTGTTACTCCGGATTTCGATCCTACAGTCCTTACATTTATGTCTAGATCTGGCCGAGACCCTAGGAAGGGTATTGAGAAGGGGCTGAAGTTTGCACAAGATAAATTGCTGGATGTCTTAGGGCCTCTGGCGAAGATTCTGTTGTTTTCCGACCAGGCGTTATCGCACGGGAGTGCTCTGGATCCCCATGCCATCAGAGAATGGGCTCAGCGCTCTATCTGTCTCCTGGGCAACTCTAATGCGGCCCTATCGGCTGAAAGGAGGAAGGCGGCTTTGCTTCGTATTGACACTAAACTAGCCGAATTAGGAACTAAGGAGTTGGGATCTTCTGCAAACGGTTTACTGTTTGGGGAGCCTTTTATTACTGAACTTAAAAGGCATGTCAACCTTTTTACTACTCTGAATAAAGCTCAGTCTTCAATGAAGCAAGTCTTCCGGCCCCCATCATCCAGGGGTGTTTTTGGCAGAGCTGGTCGGCAGCGGGGCCGTGCCACCAGCAGGTTTTGGTCTGCAGGCTCCAGGGTTCCTCCCTCCCAGCCAAACTTCTTCCCATCTTCTGCCTACCGATCTTCCTCCTTCGTCAGGGGAATGGAGAGGACAAGAAATGCCCGGGGTCGAGGACGTTCCAGATTTTCTCAGGGTAAGCTCCCCACCTTCTCATGTTCCTCTAAATGTGTTTACTGCAGGCAATCTTTCTTGTCATTTTCAGGAATGGGCGGCCATTACTTCGGATGCATGGGTTCTTCAGACAGTGAGAGGTTATGTTTTGGAGTTCCACTTGCCTCCGGTTCAACTTTTCACGCCTCCAGAGGCAGTGGTTTCAGCCTCCAATCAAGTCCTTATCGACCAAGAAATTCGCTCTCTTTTTTCCAAGGGAGCGGTTCAATTCGCTCCAGACGACCCGGGTTTCTTCAGCAACATTTTTTTGGTCAAGAAGAAGTCGGGGGATTTTCGGCCCGTCATCAATTTACGCGCCCTCAATCAGTTCGTGGTGTATCGACATTTCAAGATGGAAGGTATCCATCTGCTGAGGGATCTTCTTATCCAAGGGGATTGGTTTACGCGTCTCGATCTCAAGGACGCTTATCTTTCAGTTCCAGTCGCCCTACAGTGTCGTCGTTTTCTTCGCTTCCACTGGCACGGTCGGGCGTGCCAGTTCACTTGTCTTCCCTTCGGCCTCAGTTCGGCTCCGTGGTGCTTCACGAAGCTCCTGAAACCGGTGGTGTCTCATTTCCGTTCTCTGGGTATTTGCTGTTTGATTTACCTGGACGATTTGCTTCTGTTCTGCGACAATATCTCCAGGATTCGATTTCAAACTCGCTTTGTGGTTCGTTTCATCGAATCTTTGGGGTTCGTAGTCAACAAAGAGAAATCTGCTCTGGTTCCATCTCAGGTAGTTCAGTTTCTCGGGTTCGAGATAGACTCTGTTCACTGCCTGCTTCGTCTTCCCCTTTCCAAGGTTGCTGCCATTCGCAAGGAACTAAGACGAGTTTTGCGCCTCGATCGGGTGCCTTTACGTCTTCTGGCGAGAATTGTGGGGCTTCTTTCCTCTTCGATTCAGGCGATCTTTCCCGGGCCCCTGCATTATCGTGCAATGCAGAGGCTGAAGGCATCTCACCTCCGGGCGGGTCTTTCGTACGATCATCTTGTGGTCCTTTCTCCAGAAGTACGATCAGAACTTCGCTGGTGGCTTCTTCATATGCAGGCTTGGAACGGCAGAGCCGTTTTTGGCCCTATCCCAGATTTTGTGGTGGAGTCAGATGCCAGCCTTTGGGGTTGGGGAGCTCATTGTGTAGATTCCTCCACAGGGGGTCCTTGGTCGGAGGACGAAGAGGGTCTCCACATCAACTGCTTGGAGTTGATTGCGGGTTCTTTCGCTATCCGCAGTTTCGCCAGGGAAGTGACAGATTGTTGCATCTTACTTCGTATGGACAACATCTCCGCGGTCCAGTATATCAACAAGCTGGGGGGTGCTCGTTCCCGGGTTCTTACAGAAGCAACAAAGGATCTGTACAGATTTTGTTTCAGTCGCAATATTTCTCTCAAGGCGGAATATTTACCAGGGACATCCAACCTTACGGCGGATTTGTTTTCCCGTCATTGGCGAGACAGCAGCGATTGGAAACTCGATGTAGCAGTGTTCCAACAACTGTGTCTCATCAGGGGTCCCCTTGTTTTGGATCTGTTTGCTTCCAGGACCAATCATCAACTGAGAGACTACTTCAGTTGGCTTCCAGACCCAACTTGCACGGCAGTGGATGCTTTTCTTCAGCCGTGGCCGCAACGGGGGGCTCATGTGTTTCCGCCGTTCGCAATGTTGGCGAGGGTGATCCATCAAGTTCGCACTCAGAGAGTGGACATTCTTCTCATTTCTCCGTTGTGGCCGAGTCAACCGTGGTATCCGGACCTTCTGGATCTGGCCTGCAACGATCCTCTTCTCCTTCCGTGTCTTCCTCATCTTCTCACGGATCATCTAGGGAACCCACATCCTCTCGTCCTTCAGAATTGTCTTCCCTTGGTGGCTTGGGCGATTTCAGGGGTTCCTGGGCGGTCGCAGGATTATCGCAGGAGACTAGGGACCTTTTGTGGAACTCTTGGGCGCCTGGTACGAGACGATGCTATATTTCCGCATGGAAGGCTTGGGCTAGCTGGTGTTTGGAGAGGAATTGCGATCCCTTTACAGCTCCTATTGCTGCAATCTTAAATTTCTTATCTTTTCGTTTATCCTTAGGTCATTCTTTTCGTTCTCTTAATGTTATGCGCTCGGCCATTTCGGCGGCGCATGTTCCTATTTCCGGTGTTCCTGTGGGGCGTGACCCTTTGGTGTGTCGCCTTCTTCGTGGGATCAAGCTTTCTAGACCTCCTGCGCCTAAATATTCTAGGTTTTGGGACGTTGATGTAGTTCTTCAGTTTTTACGGAATTGGCCTTCTAATGACTTGTTATCTCTTCGGCAGATCTCTGCTAAATTGACATTACTTCTTTGTTTGGTTTCGTTTCGTCGTGTTTCTGATGTCAGGGCTTTTGATGTGGACGGGTTTTCTGTACGTCCTGAGGGTGTATCTTTTTCCATTTCTCGACGCACTAAGTCGGATTCTTCTTCTGTCTTTTATCCTTTTTTCCGTGACATGCCACAGCTTTGTGTGGTGGGGGTGTTGCTCCGTTATGTGGCTGTAACAGCCCCTTTACGTAGTTCTCCTTCCGGTCAGCTCCTGGTTTCGTATGTTAAACCTCATAAACCAGTTTCGTCTATCACCTTGGCTAGGTGGATTCGCTGGGTTCTAGAGCTGGCAGGGATAGAACCTCTTTTTGGTGCTCATTCTGTGAGAGGGGCAGCTGCGTCTCGCGCGGCGTCCGCTGGAGCTTCTATTGCGGATATTTTGCGTTCCGCTGACTGGTCAAGGGAGAATACCTTTCGAGTGTTTTATTTTCGTCCGGCAGATCATGCGTCTCGCGCTATTTTTTCTCAGCGTTAAAAATGCAAAATATGAGGCCTCCTGTCATGTAATAAAATTGTAGATTATGCTAACGTAGTGTACTTATAATCTTAATTTTAATAATGACAGGAGGCGAATATTTTCCCTCCCTTCCCTCCCTGATTCAGTTTTCCGGAGGTAAGTTCCTTTTTTACATCTTGTGAATGTTTCTCCAGTTTGCATTTCATGTGTTCATATAAATTGTTTTACTTGATATGCATTTGATTATTGTCAGGTTATGATTTCAGCATATTACTTCATTTGGCTTTTACTGTTTTCTCTTCTGTTTCAGTATGATCGTCTTCCTGGTGGTTTCCTTGCTTTTATTCAGTCTGGTTTGAGGATCGTGAAGGAGGAATATAGAAGATTCTCTGTTCTTATTTGCTAATGTACTGTTGGCATGTTGTATTTCAAAGAAAGAGGAGGGGTTTGGTGGTGTTAGACCTTTTATTAACTATTTTTCTGTATTCTGATTGGTTGTTATTGTTTGGAATACTGTGCTGCTATTGGAGGACAGTAAAGGAAGTTATGCAAAATATTCGCCTCCTGTCATTATTAAAATTAAGATTATAAGTACACTACGTTAGCATAATCTACAATTTTACAAATAACTGTATATGTGTAAAATGTATATTTTTTTTATTGTAAAAATATTGAGCAATTTAAAATCAAATAAAAATCACAATTTGTTACACTCTTAATTATTATGTTGTAAATACACTCTACGCATTTCATGACCATGTAACTTTGTCAAGAGTGTGTCTGTATATCTATATATATGTGTGTGTGTGTGTGTATTTTCCCATGTATTCTGCTATGCTAAAGTATAGAAGGAGGTGCTGGTTTATTGGATGTTGTCAGTCTGTGGGAGAGACAGGGAAAGCCGCTGAATTTTTGATGCTAGTTAGTGTTGGTAGACAGGCAAAGAGAGGTACCTGGGGTTACTTGATAGGAGTATTGGTGGTATACAGTACTCATTGTGTGGATGTGAATGGAAAGGGGAGCATTGAAACAAATAAACAAACTTTACTGACAGAAACTACACAAAAGATGAGAGTTGGTACTGTTACACAGACATTATACATCATACATTTAATACAAACAGACTAAACACACACTCACAGGGCATTACCATAAGCTTTAATTAAAAGGTCCTCACAGGGCAATGAAGGTAGAGGACTGCAAATGCAAGCATGCAGCCCGCTGTGCAGATATAACAGATTACTCCTCAGGGGATGAGTAGAAGTAGGGGAAGCTGGGAGCGCATTGAGCTGGGTGGAGGGAATCAGACTCTCCCCCCCCCCCCAATTTCTGTTTTTGTGAGTAGAGGAGGGAAAAACCAAGGGTGCATATTATACACAGGCACTCTTGTTTGGCCCTAAAATCTTTGGTATAATTTATACCTGCATATTATACACAAGTGCATATTACACCTGAGATTTTATGGTACATGTCTTCCAGCTAGCAATTGGCTAATAGGGAATGCTTGAAGTTGTATGCCACAAGAACTGGGAAGCCCATAGCTGAATACAGCCTGTATTGGCCACATAGTATATATGTCCTGTCCCTGAGTTAGGGATCTTGGGCTCCTCAGATCTTGTGGTCTATGACTTACAACTAGCTATTCGGTGTTGCTCGTAGTTGGACCAGCCTGTATTGGTCCTTCACTACATACAGCCTGTCAGGAAAACACACAATTCATTGTTGCTGAAAATGGACCTTTCAACCCCTTGAATGTTAGAGAGCTCTCCAATGCAATGAAAAGCAAGTCATTGTGCATCACTCTAACATTTAGTAGCATGTTGACCATCATGAGGGGACAAGGGGAGCTTGTTTTCCAGGCTCTGGAACAGTATGGAAGTACATGAATTATCTAATTACTGTATAATTTAACACAGGCATCTGGGCCTTTCACAGAAGCTGCAGATCAGTCTACTGCCTGCGAACTGTAAGTCAAAGAAACAGGCTGACTTATCAGAGCTGCACTAAAAGAGCTGGTTCATATTTCTCCTGAATTGGTGGCATAAGACTTGTTCTCCAGTTTTCACCAGCCAAACCAAAGGCAGCATAAGGAAAGCCCATGACTCATCTTCTTTGTGACTACCATTGTATCTGTCAAAACTGTTTGTATTGTTATTATTTGCCTATACATGTATATGTACTGGTTCACTGTTATATAGTTTTAAGGGTACTTGATGATTATTACTGCTGATAATTTTACATGCAATGTCCTGGTCATTCTTGTTTGTCTTGATTATATTCATGATATGTGTATTCGTAACTCTGGCATTTCTGTTAATGACCCAGGGTGAAATATTGTTTTACTTGATCTTGATTGCCCTTGCTATAGTGCTGAAAGCGTTGCAGTTCTTTTGCCCCTTATATAGTGCTGCCGTATGGGGAGAGGTTAAAGAAAGATTGACTGAGATGAGTGGGGACACGGAGGATACCATGAAAGCTATGGGATGTGAACAGAAGGTGGTAGAGAGGGTTACAGATTTTCTGAAGCACGTTGGGGATATATGGGCAAATGAGTGTGGACTTGATAAAAAGGATAATAACAATGATGATGGAATGGCAATTGCCAGTATGTATTTCCAACCGGATTATGGGAGAGGCAGAGGACAAGATAGAGGGAGATGGAGGAACTCACAAGGCAGAGGGAGGAGATATGCAGGTGGAACAAGGGCTCAGGCGGAAGGATGGCTAGGGAATATGGGTCCCTGTTATCATTGTGGGAGAATGGGACATTTATGAAAGTACTGTTGGGAGTTAGGGGTTCCTCCACAGACTGGACAGGGACAGAATGAACCGATTGGGGGGGCACAACACAACATGGGACAAGGAGAACCTCCGACCCGTTGCAGGAATTACAGTAGACGCCACAGCTATAAAAGGTCTGTCTCTGGGAGAGCATGCACGGGTCCGTCCATGGTTCAGAGCCAGTCTTCTGTGGATGTAGGAGGGGAACAAATTTAGTGCCAGAACACTCCGAACCTGGAGATTATGATTGATGATTTACATGATTTTGATGAGAAAATGTAATATGCCTTTCTAAATCATACCAAATCGCCATATAAATTTGTGCTACAGCAGTTGCTGTAGAATACTGATAAGGGAGGGGTGGTGTGCTCTTCTGGTTTTTCACTTCCCCTTATGTCTACTGTGGAACACTCTGGCATTGCCGAACTTAATTCTATGCATTTATTTTTTTTGTCAGTGCAGGGTGACATTCTAATTGTGAGTAGGGTATATTCACCCAAGGCTACTATTCCTGTACAGCATTGGACCCCTGGGTGTGTCATAAGGGACTGCCTCTGGGGCAGGCTGGAGCAGATTCATGGTTGAGGGTCACACATCAATGAACTGCACACTTTGGTGAAGGGAATCGGACAGGATGTGTCACATGAACCCCGGCCCAGGCATTCTACCAGCATTGATTGATCTAATACATACATTGTGGGCCATCTCATCTACCGACCCAGGGTACATTGATTGTTCACCCCATTAGGCAACACTCAAGCCAGGTATACCCCCACATATTTTAGACCCAATTTACACTATGGTTTCCATAAACACATTTTACCTGACATGTTGCACACCCTTCTCAATTATTTGGTTTGGTGTACATTAAGTAATACCTTTTGCACTCTGAACTCATTGTGCCTGAGGTAGACTATATGTTGCTTGCAGGTGCCATCCTCTGCCACTTGCTTTCTTTGTTTAGCATTCCGGGGTGCCTTGACACGCAACCACTGTTTGCTTTCACGTATAAAGGGAATCACTGTGCGTGAAATAGATTGTGTGATTAATTCCCCCACTGCCTATGTTGTTGTACTCAGGAAAACCCTAGAGTCTTGGTCACCTGATTGTGGCTCCATGTTGCTTCAGTGTGTGGATGATTTGTGGTTGCTGTGAAGCCCAGATGAAGAGTCCTGTGTGAAAGATACATCTTCCTTGTAACACGTGACAAAGACTGGTCATAAGGCAGCCCTGCTAAACTACAGACTGTGAATTACCTAGGATTTGTGATGTCACCTGGACAAAGGGTGCTGGCTCCTGCATGAGTGAAAGTCATTATCTTGCTCCCAAAGCCAAAGACACTACTTTTCCTAGGCGCAGTATTGACTGTAGACAAAGGATTTCACCATGATTATACATTAAGACAGGGTACCTTGAAGGATTCTCATGATGTCATACAATGGACTATGGACATAGCATATAAAGCACTAAAATCTACAGCCTTATGTTTTGTTCCTGTTCTGGGACTGCCCACTACAGAATTAACTCTCTCCAGTTCATCTGTCTTGTAAGGAGGGAGGTCCCACTGTTTCAGGATGTCCTTTCAAGGGAAATGGCTGCACTGTAGATCAGTGGTTATTATTTAAAGTATTGTTATCAGTGGTTCACGGCCTGCCTGAATGCTTAGGAGCAGTGGTGGTCTGATGGTGGGGCTGTTCAGACACATGAGTGCCGAGTGAGAGAATTTGGTTCTGACATTATTACCTTTCACACTCAGTTTTCTTTGAGACCTTATATACATTACTCTTACATTCTCCCTCTGACATTTCAGAGGTTGAGGTTATCCCTCTTTCACAGGCATAGAACAGGCATATCACTAGCACTGCACAAGATGATCACATCTAGAAGAACAGACACATGATTGCTTGCAAGCCATTACAGCTGACATCTTGCCCAGACATGATTTGTCTACTGCTCATTTGGTTAACAGGGCAGTGGTTGTTGTAGAGGAATCTTGCCCTAGACCAGCTGATGGAGCATATAACATGGGATTCTGTGTTGTACAGTTGCCAATCTGCACAAGCTGCTGAGCTTGTGGCTTTGACCCAATTATTTCAGAATTGGGATGTCACCATTTATTGACTCTAGGTATGCTTATGGAAGTGTGCATGACTTTGGTATTATTTTGAGGAGTGGGGGATTTGTTTCAGCAGAAGGGAAGGGAATACCCCCTACCCAACTGTGGTTATAGTGTCACTGCAGGCACTGGCGTCTGATCAATACGACTAAGACTTTTGGACTGACTATGACGCAGACTTTTGGGTAGAACAGTATCTGACTCTTCACCCTGGTGGGTTATGGTCAGATAAGGAGGGAAGACGGGGTATTCCCAAGACGGCAGCACCCATTTTTTAGTAACTGATAAATATTAGGGCCATTGCATAGTGACTTTGATACTTCTATTTCCATCCCCAGATAAGATAGTGGGAATATCAATGAACAATTGCCCCAAATTCATTTTCTTAATAATTTTTAGGGATTTAGCCATATCAATAACAAATAGATGTATAATTCCATGCAGATTTGATTTGTCATTATGAATTTGCCAAATTTAGAAGACAATTAAATATAAATGTCCCATATGCGTAATAAATAATGTATAAGTTACAAATAGATTTTATACACATATATAAATCAGGAGACATCCAATATCTGTTGGTTATATGTGACTAGTCTTTAAATGGGTTGAAGCCTTTTCCTGTGGCCAAGGAAAACGCCAAAACCATTGCAGATGTACTATATACGGGAATAGTTCCCGGATTTGGCGACAAAGGTATACCATTTATAGTTACAATTATACGAAACAAGTAAAAATCCAGTATGACAATAGAAGGGCGCTAGGCCAAGTCACAATAGGTGATTTGGAATGTAATAAATTAATGGTTATGTATTCCCATTGATTCATAAAAGGAATGACATCTATGATGATGTTAGTCTCTCCTTGCTTACAGGTAAACCATTACGTTTTGTGGTCAGATAGTTATTTGAAGACAAGACAAGACCTTGGGCCCGCCTTTTGGATCTCCAACAACTGTTGTAGCAGTAACTAAAACAGCTATTCTCGCAGACAGTACACCAAGATGGATCCATGCAAGCAGAGTGAAGAGAGACCTCACAACAGTGGACAAGACACCACGTCCTTGTTGATAACTGACTCTGAGATACCAAAATACAGCTTAATGACTAAACTCCAAACTGCTGATAGACCTATTGTCATCAGCTTTTGTATTGTGGGGATGATTGTTGCTCTGGTGGTGCTGATTCTATTTTCGGGCAGCCCCGCAGGACAACAAACTCAAATTTTTCTGCTGACTCCAATCTGACTGAAATTGACTTATTTATATTGCCAAGACATCGCAGAGCAGTGACTCCCCAGACAGTTAAACCCCCAACTGATTATTCTAAATCTATAAGGGAACATATCCAGGAAATGAATACCTTAGTGAGGGAAATGGGTCAGGATGGTTGGGGAAATGGTTGGTGGGACTGGTTGTGGTCTTGGCTCCCTGATTTTACATGGTTAAGACAGCTCGTAGTTAGTCTCCTTTTCCTCATCTCTTTCCTTGTGGCTAGTCTCCTTTTCCTTACCTCCTTCTTTGTGTTTCTGCTACCCCCAGATGCTGCAAAACCAGAAATCTTTCTCATACTTATGTTAATATGACTGTAACCCCAGAACCCTTTGCTACTCCTCTTGGCATATACCCGAGGGCAAACACTTGTGGTTGTGACTCCTTTGTCTGTGAGAAGTTAATCATCCTGTATGGGCCAGGAAGCCTCTGACGCCGTCATGAGACCCGTGAGGGGGGATACTGCTTCCGGTTAGATTCATGCCCCTCTCTGAGTACGGCCAGGGGCAATTTTTGTGGTTGTTATTTCAGAACAAAAGGAGGGACCTGAAAGGATATAACCAATTATTGGTTCAGGCTGGTGGGCCCTGGGTAACGTGACATGAAGGGGTGAATGCCTTAGCTTGGCTGACAAGTTTTAAATACAGAAAAATAACATAATTTCATGGTAGAATTATTGCTACTTCTGCTTCTTTTATAAGATTTCCTGTTGTTTTCAGAGAGATAGTGTACACATCAGGGGCATTTAGCCAGGTGGTCAAAAGTTGCCTTGGTTCCTCATTTGCATAGGGTAGGTTCGCCATCATATCTCAATGGTAATGGCGCCACCGCCGTTAGGCCTCTGGTACGTGCAGCAGGGACCACAGAATGGTTATCCGGTGTCGAAACTGGGGGGAACCACCGGATTCTGGTTAGGTTTGTCAAGGTGTACCGTACGCTCAAGTAATGTCTGTAAGGCCAGTGCCAGCTGGTCCAAACGCTGCTCATGAACATCCATTCTCCAGTGGATGTTTTGTGTATTACCTTCACCTTTGCTGTCTGAGGTCATGACCCTTTCGTACTGTATCGGTTTTGTAGGACACTCAGACCAGCAGGTTAGAATAAAACACAGTTTTATTAAAAGACAAGAAAGACTGCCCTCTATAGGCAATACAGAATGACTGAAATAGACAGTAAAGTACAGATGCCCTCTCAGGCCCAGTATACAGGGAAATAAATATATACTGTCACAGGACAGGCATAAGTTAACATACAGGGTAATCAAGGGTTAAAGGTCATAGAAATCACTTCAGTCTCTGTTGTGGTGTGTTTGACACGCCCATAAGCTGGTAAAGGAGCGATACAATGGTGCTAGATGTGAGAACACCAGTAAATAGAACAGGACAGAGACTACTGCTAATGCTGAGCAGGGAACTGAGGCCAAAATACTCTGCAAGAGCTTTAGGAGCTTGGAGCCACTAGCACCCAACCGGTGCGTAAACGGAGAGCAAGTGCACTGCAAGAGCTTATAATGTTAAGAGCCAACAGCACCCACCCGGTGCGTTAAAGGAGACCAAATACACTGCGAGAGCTGAGGAGTATAGATCCAATAGCACCCAACTGGTGCTGTAACGGAGACCAACTACACTGCAAGAGCTTAGCTGTATAGAGCCAATAGCACCTCTCCGGTTTGTAATGGGGACCAACTACACTGCAAGAGCTGAGGTGTATGGAGCCAATCGCACCCAACCGGTGCGTTAACGAGACTACTGCACCCAACAAGTGTAACCGGATGCGCAAGGCAAATCGGAGGCCACCATGCTCTGCAAGTGTTAACGGGACGCTCTTAGTAATGGAGACTACAAGGCTCTGCAAGTGTAAGCGGAAGGCTCAGGGTAGCGGAGGCAACGGCTCTGCAAGTGTTTAACGGAGGCTCAGTGAACGGAGGCAACGGCTCTGCAAGAGTTAATGGAGGCCCAGTGAACGGAGGCAACAGTGCTCTGTAAGTACAACGGAAGGCTCAATGCTCTGTAAGGGTAAATGGAGGGCCAGAGTAACGGAGGCAACAGTGCTCCGCAAGAGTAAACGGGAAGGCCCAGTACAAGGAGGCAACAACTCTGTCAGCCCTGCAAACAGCACAGCGGAAGTCAGAAGGTCACCCAGGTGACACTGGAGCAGGAGCACAGCAGGAACTCAGGCAGGGTCGTTAACGTAGCCGGGTCAGGTCACGGAGCAGGAGCGTCAGACAAGCCAGGTCAGATCACGGACCAGGAACGTCAGCCAGACCAGGTCGAATCACAGAGCAGGAACTAAGGAGCATAGTCAGACAGGCCAAGTCAGTACACAGGAAAGCAGGAACACTGGAACACAGCTACACAGCAACACTGGCTCAGGAACACCACAAAAGTGCACCTGACACTTTTAAACTGTCCACCTTATCCTATCACTGTCAAAATAAATAAATAAATAAATAAATAAATAAAATAAATACCTGTTCAACAACAACTTCTTTCCCCAGCTACCAGTGCCTTTCAAATCAAACTGGTCAGACAGAATGTGTATGTTGCAGTGTAAAACAAGTAATCTAAAAGAAAATAATGTTTATTGTTCTGCTTGTGGAAAGGAAAAGAATTGCAGTAGAGGCCCCAAACAGCATTTACCTCCCAGTCTTGGAGGTTCTCAGCACTTGAAAGTGGGACTCGGGAGGCTCTGCACTGGATACAGTGGGATGTTGGGTGGCAAGGAAGATCAGTATCCAAAAAGTATCACTGGAGGTCCTTGCTGCTGCTTGTCTACAGGTGGCTGTGCTGCAGCTGGAGGTGGAATTGATTTGTAGTGCAGTGGTACAGCTGGTGTTGGGTTCATGGCCTGTACCCGCTCCACCAAATCCTGTAGCTGATAGACCTGGAGCAACCAGGCGAGCTGCATTGCTGCTTCCATATACTGTGGTGAGGTCACTTGTGCCAGTTGCTACACATACTTCAGGCTTTCTTGCACCTTGGATGGAGTGTACACTGGAGTTTTCACAGAGGTCACAAGTGAGCCACTTAGTGCCCTGTTCCAATGCTGACACTGCATGACTGAGGTATCGCTACTCGGAGGTCAGTGCTGACACTGCCACCTGCAGCCAATCTTGATGACACCTAGTGTCTGTCATCAACTGGCCGATGTTGCTGTTGATGAGGAGTAGAGTTCAACCCATTGATAGCTGCTCCTTGTTTCAGAGGTCATCTGCCTAAATGGTCTTCTTCCTCAGGGCATAGTAGCCATGATCCCTTTCACCTTCGTATGTAGTAATGTTCACATTTGCTGCCTCACCTACACCACCACCCCTGCGAGAGTAGTTCTCTCTCCCCGACCTCTCAGATGCTTGCTGAGGCTGCTGGTGCTGGGTAGTTGTTGGTGAGTCCTGGTGTGTTGTTGGATGGTGTGCTGCCAGGACTGGAGGACTCCTCGACCTCCCGGTTTCAAGACTCCTCTTCAGTGGGGGGCCCTTAGAACGAGGCTGCTTCTCCTGCTCGGCATGACCAACTTGTACCATAAGGCAGTGGATCTCTCCCACTAACAGGCTAAGACTTGACACTTTCCCAGCTTGATCACAGGTGTGTTAAGTCACATTCACTGGGTTCCTAATAAACTCAATTGAGCTGATGCTGGTAGTGAGCGCGGAGTGCATGGGGTGAAAACCCTTTCCACTGGGGACATATCCAAAGTTAACTATAGTCAAATAAGTTGTTTCTAACCGAATGAAAAACCAAGAGGCCTGCAACTCACAGTGAAACAATATGTTGGATACCAATCTAGCATTCAAAGGGTTGGAAACAATAGTGTAACTGAGGGAGTTTGTTTTGAAGTTTATATATGACCCCTATGTTGCAGGTGGTTTACCTAAAGTCAGGTTGGAAGTCCCTCCAGCTTTTGTTGCCTACCACTTCCATCATCCCCCAGCAGATGATGCTTTTCTTACCACCAGCTTGCTGGTCCTGGGTACCACTGTGTTGGACCCTGTTGCCAATTCAAATATGATTTAAGGCACCATGTCCTCCATGGAGCTGAATTTCACTACCACTGGTGGTCCTCCATATGTGGCATACCATAACTTCTCCTCTTCACCTTCTTCTACCCTGCCACCTTGCCGTCATAATAACAATGCTTCAAGACATTTATGTCTTACCTGGTGTTGGTAATGGAGCAATGTCCTGCTGGGTCTCCCTCCATGCTGCATGGTGCTGACCTGCTGTGTTGGAACAGTTCAGGTTGAAGAGGACGTGGGATTTGGCTACAACACTGTGGATGAGCACCTTGTTCTCCTCCTGGCTGAATTTGGGTTGCATGTGCGTGTGGGATGATGAGACAGATGACTAGCAGTCATCCAGCTGTGAAGGAAGTAGCCCTTCAGTTTTCTCCTCTGTTCTATCAGTCATAATCTTCCTCTTTCTCCATGCCCCTCAACCCCATTGGCCAGCATTCCCACTGTCCCTAAGTCTGAGGATATACCTAGTTCTAGGGGCCTACTTGATGCTCCTGTCACCCTTGCTCTGCTTCCTGACTCTGAGCCTTTCCCTCTGCCTTTACCTCTCCCTTTCCCTTCTTGCCCGGGGACCTCACAATCCTCTGTGCTAGCTTGCCTGTCATCTTCTCCAGCTCTCCTTCCCCTCCTCAACCCACCACACCAGCAAACATACTCCCACTCTCACACACACATACTCACTCTCTCTTACACACACATTCATTGCACTACCAATGACAGACTCTCCAAAGAAAAAAATAAATTCAGAAAATACACCAAACATAAACTAAAATAAAAAGATTTGTGAAACAAATAGACATCAAATATAAAGTAACAGGATATCATAAATAAAATAAACATCAACTGAGGCAAAAAACAGAAAAAATCATCAATAAATAAAATTGGGAGATATGAGGGGAAAAGTGGAATATGTAGAAGGGTGTAAAGTGTGGAAAAATCTATATGACAGTGTGTATGTATGCATGTATGTAAGTATTTAAGTAAGTCTCTATATACAGTAATATGCAAAAGTTTTAGACAGGTGTGAAAAAATTCTGTAAAGTAAGAATGCTTTCAACAATAGACATGTTAATTGTTTATATTCATCAATTAACAAAAGTCATAGTGAGTGAACAGAAGAAAAAATTAAATCAAATCAGTATTTGGTATGACCTCCCTTTGCCTTCTAAACAGCATCAGTTCTTCTAGGTACACTTACACAAAATCATTTGGGATATCAGCCAAGATTCACTATTTAGCTTTGGAGTGAAAAGCCAACATTTTTGAGGAAGTTATGTACTCTGCTTTAATGTAATTGACCAGAGTTTGGACTGAGTTTTTTTCCCTAATGGGAAAAAGCCGCCAGGTAGGAAAACTCAGTCAGAACAGAATCTCGACCTTAAGCTGGCACAACCTATCCATCATAAAACTAAATCATTCTTACTAATGAAATTTCTGGTTATCACTTGATCCTTAATATTATTGGTTAATAACCCTTCTACTGCTCGATTCTGTTAGGACCAATAGTGAAACAAAACTAACATTGGTAGTTTTAAGTTACAGTTTGGTATTCGATTACCTGTGCTGTGATTCTGTGAAAAACTACCAATAATTAAAAAAACCTCAACGGGTACATAATTAGTGCCCATTGAAACCATATCCATTTGATATTCAATTACATCAGGGACTCTCTTTTTTGTGTGGTTTTTAGCACCTAACATAGCTAGGTGTTGGGTCCCTAATGCCAACGTGCAATTGAATAGTGTAAAAAAAACATACGCACTTGTGCATATAGGCTCTAAGCCCCATATCAATGCATCCAAGTTGCCATAAACATAAGGGAAACAGACAATAAATAGCCCTTTGAATACCAGAGGAGTATGCAAATCATGGCAAAGGTTTACTTACCCCTTTGGCATTCAAAGGATTAATCACCCCTATATAAAAAACACTATCCTATAGCCTATTTCCCACTCTGCACAGCAGTAACACCTAATTTGAATTTTGAGGTCCAGCGGTGTCTTCTTCACCTTGGTCATTTACTTTAATACCTCTTTCAGACTACTTTCTTCTTCTGTAAGTCTTCTTTCATCTTCTGTAAGTTTGCTTTCTTCCTTGTTTAAGTCTTCATTAAATCTAATAAACAGAAATAAAAATAAATCATATAATATCACCTGTTGATATTCATCGCTTCCATTAGTAAGAGAAAGTAAAAAATACCCCCCATAGCAGTTCCTGCTCGCCCGAGCCAGAGTGAGGGAAATATGAATAGAGATTGACTCTGCAGTAACCATACCTCTCAGCCAATCAACCTCTAGCAGGGGGGTCACGAATGCATGTTTCGTCTAAGAGGGATGACAAAACTTGCATTTGTGACACCTCCAGCTAGAAGCTTAATGGCTGGGAGGTGTGGTTATTGCACAAAACACACTTTTGTGACCCCTCCAGCTAGAAGCTGATTGGCTGAGAAATATGATTGCTGCAGGGCATGTTCCATGCCCTGTGTAACCCCCACATCCCAGCCAATGGAATCATGGGAACCAATCTGAACAGAGACTGGCCATATAAAAGTCAATCTCTGTTTATATTTCCCTCACTCTGGCTCAGGCAATGGTCTGAGCAGGAATTGCTATGGGGGCATTTTTTCTTTCTCTTACTAATGGTGATAGAGGAGGACAAATAAATCAACTGGGGGATATTATTTCATTTATTTTTATATATTAGACTTAAAGAAGGAAAAAAAGACTTACAGAAGAAGAAATAAGACTGAAAGAGAAATTAAAGAAGTAAAGAAGAAAACAAAGGAAGACCAGGGTGAAGAAGACACCATTGTACCTCTGAATTCAAGGTAAATGTTTATTGATAAAGCTGTGGGGAATGGGCCACAAGACAGTGTTAGGGTTAGGATTTTATTTAACTGTATTGTTAATGTTAGGTGTGGTGTAGGACCCGGGGGGTACATTTAGGGTTAGTGTTTAAGAGGACAGGGGAACGATGACTGTGTTACTAGGTCACGTTCGATGTTTGACACTATTTTAAACATTGAGCATTGGCTTGTTTCCTTTGATGATTCCCACTACTCACACTATTTAGCTTGAGATGGAATGAAAAGCTGTTATGAGTGTTTGGCTGCAACATAAGTTTTTGCGACCAACACCCGTTGTGGTGGATATTGGTCAAGCAATTAAATTCCAACTATACAACAGCGTGTACTGCTTGGAACTCGTTTTCGCCATAATTCACTATTTAATAGATTCGAGCCCCTAGTATCTTACCAAATATTGTAGTCAGACCTACACTTTTTTGTGTGGATGTGGAAACTACACACTGACCTAAAATGGTGCACAGCAAATATAGGCAACTGCAGATAGTATGCAAAAACAAAATATAAATAGATATACTTGATTTCAGTATGAAAGATACCTACCTAGGGATGTGTTTTTTTATGCCAACGAAGAAACACTAATTCTTATTGGTATAATTCACCTTTAAACATACAGTAGCCTGGGCCATTCTGGGTGGAAGGAAAGTTTGTTGGGGAGCAAAGTCCAGAGTGTAGAAAAGCTTGATGACTGGAAAGTGAGGCTGAAAGTATTTTATTGAAGTTGGAGGTGGAAAGGAATAGCACAAATCACATCTGAAGCCAACTATCAATTACTCTTCAATAATGAGAAAGTAATGTTTAGATATTACTGCAGGCTCGATTCTTAATTATAGTTTTTTTTTTCATAATGAAACATACCTTTCTAACTTCTCTTAATGTTGTGGTCTTCGTTTTATTTTAATTAAAAATGACCCCTTCCTGATTCTTTTCCATACACAAAGCTCCCTCTCCTGAGATCTAAAATCTGATTGGATCACAATGAGATAAACATACAGAATGTGAGAGGCTTCTGGGAATAAACAACAGAACAATGGTCTATTCTACAGCTAGTCACTGCTCAGAAGCATCATGTTTTAGCTCTCTAGTGCCATTACAGAGGAGAAATTTCCACATACATATTAGACTAATCCCGCCCAAAAAGCGGATCACAACGAGGTAAAATGGAACAACGAGGGACAATCTTATTTTTATCTTGATGAGGTAGGGCAGGTTTTTCCTTATGTTGACAGAAGAATGTTCCTCATTGCGATCCATTCGGGCCTCTGAGGAGAGGCATCATGATGTATGGAAAAGAGGTGAGATGGGGACACTTGTAATTAAAATTAAACAAAGACCACAATGTTTGAGCAGTCAGAAAGGTATGTTTCATTATAGAAAACTATATTGTAAAATAGAGCTTGCAGTAATATCTAAACATTACTATCTCTTTAAAAATATTATTTTTAATTTTTATTTTTTCATAGCTGACATTTAACCTTTTGATTACTAGAGACATGTCCAACATGTGTGGTAATGATGAGTTTGAGGTGTTTCTAGTGTCAAAAGGGTTAATGAAAGTAGCCTTGGTAAACTATATCATGAAATATACATCTTGTTTAATTGGGTAATGAGACAAAGACAAAACAAATAAACTACAACAACACCACAAGACAACAAATAACTGATTTTCTTAACTGAGCATGTAAATGCTGTGTTGGAGAGACTGAATGCGGTTCGGTTCACTGCACACTGTGATGCTATTTTTCAAGGTTGCTCCTCTAACAGAATTCTTTTTTGAACCAGTGGACGAAGAGACCGGTTTCTGGAACACATGTGCTTCATGTAAATCCTGGGAAACCTTGCAGGATGAGTGTATGGACAGAAAGGTACGGTAGCGCAATGCCTTCAGCTGACTCACAGTGGCACAGTTCAAACAGGTTATCAGTGAAAGTGGAAGAATGAATGATACAAACACATTCACCTGCAGGAAGAGGTGAAGATAAAACAGGTTAATGTTTGCAAGATAAGTAATAGAGTCCATCATGCAGACTTTCATTGGCTATGTCAAATGTAGTGTCTTATAGTTTAATATAACCGAAAATAATTGCAAATTTAATTTTTTTTTTTTTTACACTTTAATGTCCTGGAATCCATGCTTGCAGTAAACATATCATGGCCTAGATGCACAAAAATTCGTAGAGGGCTAAAAATGTCGATGTTCTATCGGAGCAGTGTCGTATTCACCAAGTGTCTATGACATCATATCACCACATCTATGAGACACATTCGTACACAAGGGGTTGTGTTGATATTATAATATACCACTTCGACTCATTCAGTAAACTCCGATAGCAGCCTCTGCTGTTGGAGTTCACAGTCTCCACTTCACCTAACTCAGGTTGTCGTAGCTGGTATCTCCCTGTACTTTTCTATTGAGTAACAGCAGGAAGAACTACAACAATTCTGAACAGCATTCTCTCTGCTTCCCTACCTAGCCAGTAGGGGAATAAAGAGAAGGCTTTCAGCACCATGGACAGCATTGGTAAGACCAAAACTGACCCCGGTGACTGATTCAATGAGGAAAGCACAGTGTTGCGCTTTCTATGAATGATCCGTCGACAGGGTTAATTCATTCAAGGCAGCGCTTGTACTTCATAGGCTTTTATACCCGCTCAGAACTAAAGAAGGCAGAATATGCCTTCGGGGTCGCCCCATGGATCATCTATCCTTTTCAATAGATGATCCATGATAGGGGGGCTATCAGGAGGGGTCCTGTGCCCACTTCGAGGTCTGAAAGTATTATTTAATTATAGAAAGCACATATAACCTATGATACACATAAGTTATACGCGCTTTATTACAAAAGTCGCCACATGGATCATCTATCCAGAAGAAGAGATGATCCATGTTTGGGGGGTATCAAGGGGGGTTCTGATGCCCCATTTGAGGTTTGAATTTTTTTAAACATATAATAAAAAAATTAAATAACATTTCATACACATATACAGGCAAGGTATGCAGCCGCATACCTTGCCTATTAACCCTATGAGTACCAGAGGGGTAGCAAACACATTGCAATGTGTTTCTACCTCTCTGGTACTCATATAGTTAATTATACAATACAAATACAATGAGGACATGTTGTAAGAAATAGGAGAAGAACATTGTCAAATTTAAATGGAGATAAAAGTAATGGGATCACTGTAAGTCGAATTTTAAAGGGGGGTTAATATGTCAAAGGGGGGGCACATTGTGTAGTGCTTAGTGTACTATTTCTGTTTTAACCCTTTGAGTGTCACAGGGGTGAGCAATGCACATCACTATGGCATTCAATGCTGTCCATGGTGCTGAAAGCCTTCTCTTTATTCCTCTACTGGCTAGGTAAGGAAGCAGAAAGAATGCTGTTAAGAATTATCCTAGCTCTCCCTGCTGTTACTCCATAGGAAAGTACAGGGAGATACCAACTACAATAACCTGAGTTAGGTGAAGTGGAGACTGTGGACTCCGACAGCAGAGGCTGCTATCGGAGTTTACTGAATGCGTTGAAGTGGTACATTATAATATCAACACATATCAATATCTTAAAAAAGAAGGGGAGGTGAATGTTGAATCAGATGAATTAGAAATAGAGAGAGAATTTACTAGTTTAAAACCAAAATCAAAAACTATGCCCCCTCTTAGTTTAAACCCATATATACAGGCATTTACTGAAGCAGTTCAGAAAGATTTACAAAAATTGGATCTTAATGGTCCATGTAGAGATAATTTATCTAAAGAAGAACGTTTGGCTTTGCGAGATCTTCAGAACCATCCAGAAGTTATAATCAAACCCAGTGACAAAGGAGGGAATGTTGTTCTTTTGAGTGAAGAAATGTACATTAGAGAAATCAATAGACAACTGGAAGATAAACTTTGTTATGAGTCTTTGGCAGGTGATCCAACGTTGGAGATACAAAAGAAATTGAAAAATAAATTGGATTGGGCTTTGGAAGAACATTTAATTAATAAACAAGAACATAGGTATATGTATGTACAATGCCCTGTTGTCCCTACGCTGTATGTCCTGCCAAAGATTCATAAGTCATTGTTGAACCCTCCTGGTCGTCCAGTAATATCGGGTATTGGCAGTGTTACTGAACATGTCAGTAGATATATTGATGCACGTTTAAAACCGTTTGTATCAACATTACCATCATATGTAAAGGATACTAGTGATGTGATAAGACGTATATTTGACTTGCCTATACAGGAGGAATCATATCTTGTAACACTTGATGTTGAGTCATTATACACGTCTATTCCGCATCAAATTGGCATTAAAGCATGCCAGGAATTTCTGGAATGTCGGAGGAAAGATTTTTCACACCAAAATGAGTTTATATTGGAGCTTCTTGACTTTGTCTTAAATAATAACTACTTCCTTTTTGGGAGTAGGTATTATAGACAGTGTCGGGGAGTGGCAATGGGTTCCACGTGTGCCCCAACCTACGCGTGTCTCCACCTGGGATGGTGGGAGCAGTCCGTGGTGGTAGGCACGCGTGGCTTTGAGGAACATGTCGCGATTTGGATTAGATACATCGATGACATTTTTATGGTATGGGATGGCACCAAACTCGATCTAGATCATTTTATTATGGAATTAAATATAAATGATTTAAACATTAGGTTGACTTGTTTTAGTGACCTGTTAGAAGTTGACTTTTTGGACTTGAAAATTTATAAAGAACATGGAGTGTTAAAAACAAAAACATATAGAAAACCTACCGCATGCAACACGGTGTTGCATGCAGGAAGTCACCACCTTCCTTCTCAGGTCAAAGGTATTCCCTATGGGCAGTACCTGCGACTGAGAAGAAATTGTAGTGATGTAAATGTATATAAATTTCAAGCAAGAGAACTTACACAGAGGTTTCTAGAGAGAGGATATTCACGGAGAGCTCTTAAACGATGTTATAAAAAAGCTTTGATTCAAGATAGGGATAAAATGTTATTTGGACAAGCTAATATAGGCAATAAAGATAATAGAGTACGTTTTATTACGGATTATGGGTCACACTGGTATACACTGAGATCAGTTTTAATTAAACACTGGCATATTTTGACACAAAATACAGGGATTAAGAATATAGTAGGGGACAGTCCGGCTATGGTAGCAAAAAGAGCCCCAAATTTAAGAGATGGTTTAGTTAAAAGCTATTATGAGCCACATAAAAAAGAAAGGTCTTGGTTGAATAAGAAAAACTTAAAGGGATCATTTAAATGTGGTAGTTGCAAGGCCTGTGATTATGTTCAAAAAACAGAGGTGTTCTCAAATTTTGATAATACGAGGGAATATGAAATTAAGACCATGATTAATTGCAGAACTAGGAGTGTGATATACCAACTGATGTGTCCATGTCCCAAAATCTATGTAGGGAAGACTATTAGGGAACTAAGAAAAAGAGTCTTGGAACATAAATGTGATATTGAAAATGCTAAAATGGATAGTCCAATTGCGAGACATTTTTTGGAATATCATGAGGGTAAAGCTGATGGATTAAAGGTGATTGGTATGATCCAAGTGCGAAATAATAAAAGGGGAGGTGATTTGGATCTCAAACTTTTGAGGTGTGAGACCAGATGGATATATATGTTGGGTGCACTATATCCATCGGGTCTGAATGAAGAGATCCAATATAATGTATTTTTGTAGGTGTGACTTCGATTGCTATCTAAAATTTGTACTGTGCTGGGTATAATTTGAACCTCATCATGCTTCATTTTGGGACTTTATAATTGAGTAGTTGAAGTCACATTGACAAGAAAAACTCCTTTTTATAAAAACTTCTCATTGTGGCTCCTTTAATACAATCATAATATAGAGTGTGATGCAGAAATATGGAGATACACTAGGGGGCGATGTGAGTAACACATGTACATATCAATGGGAGACACGGGTTCCTGTTGGTCTGGTTATCCCTGTGGTAGAGGATGTGAGTTATCAATTGAAAATTGTGTACTTTGTGGGTAATAATTAGTTTTGTTATGTAGTCTATTAAGAGGTTGAGATCTATACATGAGAGAAATGAGGCTGCTTTGACCCAGATCCCCAATTATGCACATTTGACCCTTAAGGTTACTTTGGGTTTTATTTCCGGTTGAGGGAGTTGATAAAAACGGAAACCGGATGAATAGTGATTGTGCCTTGAGAAAGTCCGCGGAGATGCGGACGAAACGCGTTGGCAAGTTTGGCAAGTTTGGATATGGACGCCGATAAACCCAGATGATTGATTTATCTGTGAAGAGAATAAGTATCAAAGAATATCAGTTATCGTCATTGGAAAATGAGCGACTCATGGCTGTGAAAATATGGAACAAGATAAGAAAGTCGTGTAGAGTTGAAAATTAGACGCAACTGAGGATAAATAGGCTCAAGAGAAAATAGAAAGGACCGTATGTGCAATCTGTGAGTAGCATGGGCCAGCTGTATCGTCGGAACAGGTATTTACCGAGTATGTTACAGTTAAAGGGCCAGTTTAGAATTTATCAATGCTAGACTCGATTGCTGAAGATTCATGGTCTCTGTGTAACGTATATATAGCCTATCCCAGTAGCGGATGAACAAGGATCATCTTGATTGTTATTTATTTATATGTTGCTTTAAATGGTGAAACTCTCTATGACGTTCCATGATCATCGTTTGACACTATCATTTGGATACATATGTACCACTTGTGCTCATATATACAATTGACGGACATTTGGATTGTTACAAGGTACAGGTACTTTTATTACTAACTTCACAGATATCATCGTCCATGTGTGAATACTAATATGGGGTGGTTTTCATCTGTCATGTCATTTTCATCCCCATCGGACTCTATGTGAATGATTATCTCATATGTTGGACTGTTAAATCTATGTCTACCTCACTACTTTGGAATTTAAGTGTGAATATAGTGTACCGATATTAGGGTGGACAGATACAAGATATTATGACAACCATTACCAGTGAATTATATTTGGTTTGTTTTTATATTGGCGCCAATAAGTGATGTGTTACATTATTATTATATTGTATGTAGGGGATATGTGTGTATTTAGGTGTATCCCTGGTGGGTGGATAGTTTGACTCTACGGTCTCTATACACCGGTGATCCATCTTCTTATTCTGATGTTTTGATGTGATATTTAGATATGTTATTTATTAATTAAAATAATTTTTGAAGGATTTGATAGTTGGTTTATATTTTTTTGACTTTGGGTTGAGTGCCTACTAGAAGTCCTTTCTTCATTCTTCTTTTTTCTTTTTATTATATTCTAGGACTTAGGCACCCTATGTATGATATACATGGTTGTACCCGCTCTGTACACAATGAATAGTGCTCCTATCATTATTATTAAAATAATATCAACACACCCCCTTGCATACGAATGTGTCTTATTATTCATCATTTCCATATGGAAATGAGTCATTATGCTTCATTTCCATATGGAAATGAGCAATTGTCATTGCGAACAGTAAAAATTAGTAAACATGTTGAAAGTATGTCAGATGCATGTCTATGTGGGTATCTTTTTGTCAGAGTGCCGGTGATGTGATGTCAAGGACACTTGGTGAATACTGTTGGTATGCCTACAACATTGTTAGCCCTCTACGAATTTTTGTGCATATAGGCCCTGTCTCCTCCTTCGCCTGACCATTTGTTTCTTTAAACCTCCCATTGATAATCAAAGGCAATTCTACTAGTGATGTTAAGTAACAACATGAGCCAAGAGGGCTGGGAGGGACTTAGTAGTTGGTATCTGTAGAGTAGGTGAGGTTGTAAGCAAAGAGGTTACCTGTGTTCCCAAGCAAGGCGAACTATCCACACAGGGAATAACACATTTTCTTGCCACTTCACCACAGATACATTTATTTCATGCATTGATCATGCATTTGTATCAAAACAGGTTACCATAATCTTCCCCACTAAAGAGGGCTCTATATGCATAGGGGATCCCCTAAGAAATCTCATCACATTTGTGATGCATCAACGTCTCATAAATGTTCAGTAAATTGATCCCATGAGTTTGGGGGAGGTGGGGAAGGAAGGAAAGATAAAGAAAGAAAGTAATATAGGGACAGGGAGGAGAGGAGGCAGAAAAAAACAACAACCTTAAAGGGATAGTAATGTTTCATAATAAAAGCAGCTCCAATTAATCTTCATAGTATTTGGGCCATGGAGAGTGGTATTTCAATACTGTCAGAGTTGTGGTTCATCAGTAATTGAATGATAAAGTGTCCGCCTCCTGCCCTTTTACTGATGTAACACTGCTCAGCTCAGAGCAGAAAGACTGTCCAGGTGGATCACAGAGAGGGACAATCTTCAATTAACATAAGGGAAAAACCTGAAAAACCTGTGAAGGGAGGCAGGGTTTTCATTGGTCTTGCAGTAAGAAGATTGTCCCTTGCTGTGATCTGTCTGGTCCCAGGACCAGATTCCACATCTGAGGGGAGGTGGCTTACATTTTTTAAAAGGGCCGGGAGGGGATATTTTATCATTCAATTTCTCTTGAACTATAACTCTGACAGTATTGAAATAACACTCTCTATGGCTCAAATACTATGAAGATTAATTGGAGCTGTTGTTTTTATGAAACATTACTATCCATTTAACTACACATTGCACTTTGCTCAACACTTTGGAACTTAATGCCAAGGGGAGGGGTGGCTGCTCAGCCTGCTGGGGTAGTGGGATGGTTAGGGTGCTGACAAGGGGTAGTTAGGCTCAAGTTTAATCTGAGGATTAGTCTATTTCTCTTAGAGTAGCATAGTATAGTAATCAAGAGACTAAGATAAACTAAAACTGGACAGGATTATACTTTGATATGTACAGTATGTTGTGATGAATATGTGAGCAAAATACTTTGTTTTCTCTAATGCTCTATGTACCTTGGATAAACATGTGTATTTTCCAGTCCTCTATAAAAATAATTTATTTATAGGAGCAAATAAATAATTGTTTTAATTTTAGCTGACCTGTAAGATTCATGTTTATGGTACTTTGATGAAAGTATCACATAGAAGTTTTGCTGAATGGTAACCCTAGCTGCTATTGATTCAATTGGGTTAGATCAATAAAGTTTCAAATGATGTGTGCTTTTATAAAGTAAAATATATAAAATAAAATGTCCTAGTCTGTTAAGTATATACACTAAATAATGTTGTTTCTCATAGTAATGATATATGTATGGTTTGACTAGGGATGGTCAAAAAAAATCCAAAGTTTTCCCTCAGGGAATTTTTGTTGAAAGACAATAATTTGCCTCTTTTTCCTATGAAAATTCCAGCATATAGAAATCTCCCTAAATTTTCTAATTTCCCTTAACCACAAGAAATGTCTAGTGGGAACTTTGCTTGTTCCTGCTGGAGTAGGGGAGTTAGTATTTGTGGTTCTGACTATACCAGTGCAGTGGCAGGAGGCTGGAGGTTGTTCTGAATGGTTTAGGGCTAAAAGTGCATTGGGACAAGACTGGGAGGTCATTATGTGTGGTTCTATGGCAAGTGAAGGACAAGGCTGAGGGACAGTATATGTGGGAATATAACTACTGTGGGACAAGGCTGATGGGGGTAGCATCTGTGGGAATATGGCTAATGTGTGAGTGGGCAGGGAGGTTAGTATGTGTGGTTCTATGACTACAGTGGGACAGTCCTGAGGGTCACGCTTGTGGTGGATAATCTGAGATCTTCCAGCTGCTGCCAAACTACAACTCCCATCATTCCTCACTAGCTGTTGATCACTGAAGACTGATGGGAGTTTTACTGCAGCCTATGATACTGTGCCTCACAAGAGATTGCAACATAAACTGAAAAGGAATGACTTGGGAAACAATATCTGCATGGATATAAAACTGGTTAAATTATAGCAATATAGCTTAGCAATGCGTTGCGTAGCCCTCTGGCGCTGAAAGGTTTAATATTTGGGTTGCAGAAACAAGCATGATACATATACTTTAAATTAGAAAATATGTAGGAATTCCTTGATAGAAAAGGATTTGGTAGACAATTGACTTCATGAAAGTGAAGCTGGTTTGCCTCAGAATTACTTTAGTTCTATTCAGTTCATTAGCATCCCTATTCAGTGTCACTGGGCTTGAAAAAGTACAAAGAAGTACAACAAAACTGATAAAGGGTATTGGGAGATTTTAGGTCTAAAGATAGACTAGACAAATTGGCTTTGTTTACATTAAAATAGAGTTGCCTAATGGGTGACGTGATTACCATTTACAAATACATTCAAAGTAATACAAAGTACTACAGACATTAATCAGGGAAAAACAGCAATTACAAGGGACTAGTGCTGCACTGTCAAACACTTCACTCCAATATAATCAAATCAACAGTTACGAAGCTCAGAAGAACAAAATATGAATAATTATGTGCAGTCTGTGCACACAATCCTATATTATAATTCGCTAAGAATGTTTGTCAGATGCCGTCATATGCAGTAGAGACGGCTGCGCGTACTGCAGTCATGCGCAGAACAGACTGCCCGCGCCGCGGTTGATACGGAGTGGGGTGCTCCAAATTCAGACCGGTGTCCTCTCTGCACACCATACTGGGACTGCTTGGTCCCTGGAAGGTGCACAGAGAGGACTACTGTCTGAATTTGGACTGCCCCGCTCCGTATCAGCCGCGGAGAGTTCGGGCAGTCTGTTCTGCACATGACTGCAGCAACGCCAGTGTTGGCCCATGAACACGGGCTTTAAAACTAGTGTAATATAATATGAAATATACTTAAAGGAAACAATGCCTGTTACATAATATATGAAAAAAAAGGTCTGTATTATATGTACTCAAATAACTATCTGGCATATAAGCCACATAACGACTCACAATATCATTTCATATAAGTAGTATATAAAAAGGAACACTTGATGAAAGTCTTGAATAACTATAATTTTAAATAAACACAGAGTCATAGTGCTATCTTTAGAAAATTTATTTAAAAATACAAAGAACTGGGAAACTAACAAAGGAGCTGACTAAACACAAGGCATTGAATTTGAAGATTAGAGGAAAGGTGTGCTTGAATAAAACAAAAGCAGTGATTTTTTTACAGTAAGGACAGAAAGGATGTGGAACTCATGCCTTGGGAGGCTGTGTTGGCAGATACTGTAGATACATTAAAAAAGTATTGGATACTTTTTAGCTCAGAATAATATGGAGAAGTAGGAAAGTCGATTTAAATGCAGATAGGATGTTGATCCAGGAGAGAGGAGATGTTATGTCATATCACTTATCGTTTCATATTGCTACTACTGGATATTGCTAGTTTTAGAATATAAATGCTTATAATTAGTGTATGCCTTATGTGTTTGTTCTTTTACCTCTGCCAAGCCTCTTATTTGTCCTTTTTGCCTTTGTTTGCATATAGAATTCTGTTTTGTATTTTTTTTAAGGTTAATATACACATACTATAAAACTCTACCCTCCTTGCAGATAAATCTTCTGTATGTTACAGTGAAGCATATAATAATTTCTCCTAAACCTGCTTTACCAGCATCTCATAGCATGATTGGGTCATCAACATGAGGTGCATTATTTTAGGTAATCAGACCAGCAGTGTGAAAGCATTTATCTAAAGGAACTATTCTGGGAAAGTTAATCTGAAAAACACCAAATAAATGAATTGGTCTGGGCTTGGGAATTCTGTACATGTAAAGTGATGGGGGACGTGGTCTGATATAATGATCTGCTTAAAGGGATAGTAATACTTCATTTTATCTTTATTTTATTTTGTAGGCATTAAAAAAAACATGAAGAACAATATAAGTCTTATTTCTCAAACCTTTATGGTTTGAGAGATATTCACAAGCAAAGTTTCCCCTTCCGCACCTTTTACCTAGTGTAAGCCATCTCTTCTCAGATGTGGAATGCAGTCCATAGACCAGACAGATAACAGCAGGGGACAATCTTCTTACTATGAGAACAATGAAAACCCTTCCCCCCTTGACAAGTTTTTCAGGTTTTTCCCTTATCTTAATTGAAGATTGTCCCTCTTTGCAGTCTACCTGGGCACCTCCCTTCTGATCTGGCTGAGCAGTGTTACCTCAGTAAAAGGGGCGGGAGGGGGATACTTTGTCATTGAATTGCTCTTGAACGAGAACTCTGACAGAATTGAAATAACACTCTCCAAAGTCCAAATACTATGATGATTAATTGGAGCTGCTTTTATTTTGAAACATTACTATCCCTTTAATAGAGCAAGGTGGTTCATTTCTTTATTGTGCTGGTTTTCTGCACCCTATGTTGGAGCTGTAGTTGCCTACTCTTCCTATTGGGAAATCTGGTCCTAAAAAAGAAACTTCAACACCTGTTTTACGTGGATTTGTTTTAGTAGAGGACTCAATCGATAAGATCCTACAAAGAAAGACAAGTACAGTAAATCATGTTCAACAAAAACTCATAGTAACTAGTTTTACCAGCTGTTCTACTTTAACTTGATTCATATTGTCAGAAGATGAATCATTATTGCCAGCGAGCGATTATATTTCTATAAACCTAGACACATCTTGTAAAAAATGAGGATCTTCATAGACAGTATATTGGTTTCCATTACCTGTACTGCTGTTCATTGTTCTATCTCTATATGGTTATTTTACCCAAGACTCAAACTAACTAATAGGTTTGAAATTAAAGGACTACACTTAATAACTTTAGCACACATTATTTATTGATGTATTTTAACCTTTGACACTCAAAGGGTTAAAATAAATTGTGAGGCTTAACCCTTTGAGTACCAGAGGAAGTGCCCAATGCATTATCTTTCAGTCTATCTATCTAGCTGGTGAGATAGCTTAGTGGCAAAAGCTCTGACTGCAGAACCTTCAGCATCAACTTAGCTCTTTATTCTTTCGAGGCCGATAAATGAGTACCATTGATTGGGTAATAATAACATCTATTATTCAGCTGCCGATTCGGTAAATTCTGAGAGCGTGCGCTGAAAGAATTTTGAGTCCCACTGGGAGAAATGTGCTATATAAATACTAGTTATTATTATTACTATCTAGCTGTCATTAACCATGTTACATATCCCAATGAAAACATATTACACAAAATGCATTGGTTCCCTGCTTTACTATTACTCTATTTAACCCTTTGAGTGCCAGAGGGGTTTATTACAAACTCATATATTTACAAAATATATATAAATCATATATTTAAAGGGATAGTAATACTTAAAATGTAAAAAACAATATGTTGTAGGGTTTATCCCCCTCAGTAAAACAAGAGTACTCCCACTGCTGAAAGGTGTTTCATTCAAAAGTTATTAATTTTCAAAGTTGAATTTTTTAGGTGCAATATCACAGTGACCTGAAATTGTACAGTAGCGCTGTTGCTGCACGATCCTATGGACAGCTCTGGTTCCAGGACCATAAATCTCCATAGGATGGTGTAGCAACAGCGCCACTGTACAATTTCAGGCCACTGTGATATTGCACCTAAAAAATTCAACTTTGAAAATTTCTAACTTTTGAATAAAACACCTTTCAGCAGTGGGAGTACCCTTGTTTTACTCAGGGGGATAAACCCTACAACATATTTTTTTTTACATTTTAAGTATTACTATCCCTTTAAACCAAATCTTGAGCTGCTGTACACTTAATAAATAATAATCACTGGTCCAAACAGAGTAAGGATTACCTGTTAGGATCTCTGTAATTATGTATGTATGTATGTCTGTCTTTATTTATATGGCTCCACACAGTGTATGCAGCACCTTAAAATAGTAGTAAGCTACATTACATAAATGGAGATAAAATAAGTGTCACAGTGGCACAGGAGAAGTCCCTTCCCCAGGGAGCTTACAGTCTAAATGGGTAATGGGGACAGACAGCAATGAGGGATGGTGTCAAGTGCCGTGAGTTCAAGTTCTGATTTTGCCAAATGGCAGTGCATGGTGCTAGTGCTCCAGTAGACAGTATTTAAGGGTAGACTTAAAAACAGAGGGGGATTGGTCTAGAAGTAGGAAGAGGGGTATGGATTTAAGGAGTGGAAAGTGAAAAAGGTTTGATACGGGGGAGGGCAGAGGGCGTTGATGGAGCAACAAGAAGGCTGTTTGGTGCTGAGAGAAGAAGGTGGCCCAGAACATATGCAGAGATGAGGAAAGAGATGGGGGCAGCAGTGTGAACAGCTGTAAAGGTGAGAAGAAGGACTCTGTAAGTGATACAGTGCTGAATAGGGAACCATGAGAGATGTCTAAGAATGATGTGAGCAGGTTCTGTATTTGGGGAGAGTGTGGTGATTCATGGAACTGAACTGAAGATAGACTGCATAGGAGAAAGATGGGAAGCCATTGTTGCTAATTATTATTTAACCCCTTAAGGACCCATGATGGGCCAGGACCGTCATGGCTTAAATGATAGCAGTGTGCCTCCGAGCACGCTGCTATCATTAATTCCAGACTGAGACTGAGCGCTCCGAGACCGGGGCATTCAGTCTCAGCGCTTCTTGCTTGTGCCGGTTCATGTGATCGCAATATCAGTGATCACTTGTACCGGCATTGCGAGAGACAGAGGCAGTACAGAAAGCATGCTGTCTCTGCGTCTCTTCTGCCTCTGTCTCCCTTGCTATCAAAGTAAGGGAGACAGAAGTAGAGAGGAGACACCTAGTGGCAAATGAAAATACAGCAGCTGGGGGTATTGACCCCTTCACTGCTGGTGCCAGAGGCTTGCTAAATGCAGGTCAATTTCTGACCTGCAATGATGTATTTTTTTTAAAAAAAAAACAAAAAACAACTCATTAAACAATTTTGGAAGTGTGATTGTTGTGGAGCCATGTTATACACTTATACACACCGCCAAATGTCAGGGATAAAAAAGTGTCAAAATAGGGTGTGAAAAAGGGACATGGGGATTTTCACCCAGGGGGGACAGTGGCCACTTTTAAACTGCACATTTTGTAGGTATGACTTACCGGTCATACCTTTCATGCAGTCGCCATAAAAATTTAACCCTTTGTACCCAATTGATCCCACGAGAAAAAACAAAAATGTTGTTTGTTTACCTTTAATTTTAATAAAGTAAATGGTGGGTTATCCATATAAGTAGGATATCAAATGAAAGCCCTATTTGCGCTTAAAAAAGCAGTATATAATTTATGGGGGTGGAATAAAAGCCTAAGAGGGAAAACACTGTTGAACAAAGACATAGTCAAAAATGTCAGAATTGCTCCGGTCCTTAAGGGTCAACGACATCAGATTTTCCTGGTCCTTAAGGGGTTAATAGTGCAGGTCTTAACCCTTTCAGTGCAACACACATCCCTATGGCATGGAAAAGGGTAAAAGGGATAGTAATACTTCGTTTTACCTTTATTTTATTTTGTAGGCATTAAAAACATGAAGAATGATATAAGTCTTATCTCTCAAACCTTTATGGTTTGAGAGATATTCATAAGCAAAGTTTCCCCTCCTGCCCCTTTTACCTAGTGTAAGCCATCTCTTCTCAGATGTGGAATGCAGTCCATAGACCAGACAGATAACAGAAGGGGACAATCTTCTTCTTATGAGAACAATGAAAGCCCTGCCCCCCTTGACAAGCTTTTCAGGTTTTTCCCTTATCTTAATTGAAGATTGTCCCTCTCTGCAGTCTACCTGGGCACCTCCCTTCTGATCTGGCTGAGCAGTGTTACATCAGTGAAAGGGGAGGGAGGGGGATACTTTGTCATTGAATTACTCTTGAACTACAACTCTGACAGAATTGAAATAAAACTCTCCAAAGTCCAAATACTATGATGATTAATTAGAGCTGCTTTTATTATGAAACATTACTATCCCTTTAAAGGAGGGCAGTTGCTGTGTCTGTTTTATACAGTAGAAATAGCGAACTGTGCTTTGGAAACCTCAGGTAGGCAATCTGATCTTGGAACTATGGACTATAACAGCAGAGGCTGCTATCTGAGCTTAGTGCATGTGGTGAACAGCCACATTAACATATAAATACACCCACATGAATACTACAATGGTTGGTTAACTTGCATTACCATACGGAAATGAGCCGTTGTCAATGTGTTTGGTGCAAAACTGTAAACCTGTTGAAGGCATGGAGGATTAACGGCAATGACAACGGATTGGTAGCAGATTGATGGGGATATGATGGTGAAGACATGTTAGTGCATAGTAGCAATGTGCCTTTGACACAGATCCAACACAACATCGGCATCCTGAGCCCTTATTGAACTTTAGTACATCTCCCACAAAGACTTAATTAGGTAGGTATCCAACACACAACAGTCAGCTACCAGCTTGTAAAGGAAATATTGGTGTTCTCTCTAGTATTCAAGGCATTAAACACCCCAGTTAAATGAACGGGAGGTTTGGCAAGTTTTATTTCCCCCTATGGCTTACTCCAAAACGTGCCCTCTTTTCATTTATACATAAGGCCTACTCTTAATAGATCTATTATAATGGACACTGTCTGAGTGTTGGATGGAATATCCTACTTTTATTTTAGTACTCCAGGTGGAACTGCACATTTTTAACCTTTCGAGTACCTAGTCAGTGTCTTTGCATTCTGCACTCTTAAATATATCTGAGTATTTGCAGCAGTATCTATCTAGTTATCTATAATTATCTATCTAATTATGTATAGGTATCTGTCATTGCAGGATTTCCCACTAATCTGATTTGGTAAGCAACCTGGAAGCCTAAATGTGAGAGTAATCTCTGCTGTGCTGACCACAGCCACAGTGCTGGTTTGTGGGTGGTGCCAGGCTATTTATAATGATACCCACAACTAGTTTACGTTGGCTAGTTAATTTACCAGATTATTTAATAATTTATATATCACTGCAATACCCAGTTGTTTGTGCCTGTATGTTATTGGCTAAGAGAGTTTCCTGTGCTAGGAAAAAGTGGATAGAGGTGGGGTCATGTGAGGAGTGGAGGTCTTGCTATGGGTTTGTTCAGGGCTGCCATTAGGGGGTTACAGGCAATACCCATATATATATATATATATAGCCAGTCAAGCAGGGGGCTCACCTCCCAGATCAGACAAAGAGACACCCACAGTGACACCCACAGCCTGGTGATGTGGGAGGGGACCTGTGTCAAAAAAGGGGCCCCTTGTGACTAGACTTGCCCACAGGAATTCTGAAGGACCTTCTTGTCCCCCTTTTCAAGTATATTCTGTAGGATGCATAGCAGAGAACTAGAGTGCACCTCTGATGCTGTGTTTCATATCATACCGCATAGTGGAGCAGTTCCACAAGCTCTGTCTTTTCATATACTTCCAGGTCGCAGTGCAAATGTGTGTTATGGGGTCTCCTGGCTTTCTGTTTGTACTTGACCCCGAGATTTCTGAAGGCAGCATGTTTAGGGGTGCCTAGCGTGCTTGCCTAGGGATGTATCAGATTCTGACAGCATCTATCTATCTATCTATCTATCTATCTATCTATCTATCTACGGAATGCACGCTATCAATAGTGTTTACAGTATGTATCTACTATAGTATCTATCTCATATGTAGAGCATTATTCATCAAGCTAAAGAGTTGGGATGTTGCAATAAAACAACTGTCTGAACCCTGGAGAGGGAAAGGGACATTCCCGTAAGTTTAAATGGGGATTTTAACTCCTTCAGGGATGGAGTTAATAATGGAGACCTCTGTATACTTCTCTGGTATTCAAGGGGCTAAAAATCCCCATTAAAATCTATGGAAATATGCAGTTTTCATCTTTTGCACTTGATTTTTTCCAGAACTATACTTTTTTAACTTCATTAGAATGCAAAATGGGGGGGAAGTTTATAAAAGTGGAATAGAGAGAGGAATTACTGTAATCTGTGCTAAAACTGAAGTTCAGAATTCATAAAGAAGCTTACTCCAATTCTGGAAGCCTGAACACAACATGCATATTTTTTTTTTTGGGGGGGGGGATGACAGTATCACTGGAGAAAATTCTGGCTCTGCAAATTTTTAAAGAGATGTAATTACTGCGACAATATAGCAAGATAATTTTCACCAGAATCTTAACAGCAGGTGTTCTTAACCCCTTAACGTCCGTGGTTGTGCCAGGACCGTCACAAGTTTAGGTCCTTTAAGGACTAGTGACGGTCCTGGCACATCATGAGTTAAATGATCACAGCGCTCCTAAAGGCGGACTGTGATCATGCCGGGATGCTGAAACTGACTGCTCCAAGACCAGAGCCATCGGTTTTAGCCTGTCCCTCGGCGAGCCACTACATGTGATCGCTCACCTGTGCCGTCTCAGCGAATAAGGCTCTGGTCATTGCACGTAGTAAAACCCTGGTCATTAAGGGGTTAAGCATTAGCATCAGAATAATAATGCCATATTTATAAAGATACCCTTCCTTCGTTTATAAATCAGACCTGATGTTATTAGCAGTTGCCATGGCTTAAGGGCAGTTCCTTAAAAAGTACTAAGAATGGTATTTTTCGATCTCCCCCAATGTCCCATATTTATAAAAACAAACTGAAGTTACCCTGGAATAAACCATCTCCACTATAGGGGACAAATGCAAATTGCTAAATGCCCATGCACTTGAATAGGACTTTTTAATCCTGTAAATGCTAGTGAGTTCTCCAATAATGCATTGGAGCTTTCTCTAAAATTCAAGGGGTTAAAAGCCCAATTTAATTTAACATAATTGTTTATTTGTCCCCTACAGTGCAGTTGGTTTAATGCAGAATAATTCTAGTTTGCTTTTATAAATATGAAGCAATATCTACATCATCAATAGTGTTTACAACATCTATTTATAGAGCTTAATCCTTCGAGTGACAGGAAGCTATGCAATACAATGTGATGGAGACCTCTCAGGCACTCAAGGGTTTAAAGTATTTTTTTAAGCAACATTCAAGTGGACTTTTTTATAATCCATTTTACAATTGATTAACCTGTGATTCATCAACCCTGACGTTTGTTATGTTTACCCATGTCTACCCAGAATAACTGCAGTGAGTTCTTATTCCAGGCACAGTAAAATGTGACAAGAACATCACTAACCCTTCAATTGCCAGAGAGGTACGCAAAGCTATGCTTCACAATGCATTGTGTACCCCCTGGCACTGAAAGGGGTTGATAAAATAAAAGATCAATGTTTTCCACTGAACTCTGCTGCACCTAAACCCTTCAATTTATTGCCTGTTTCAGTGTGCGTTGGAGACACATCTAGATTATAAGGGGTTAAACCAAATCAGTAGTATGGCTACATACAACAGGTTCTCATTTATACAGCAATTATGGAAAACTGGAGATATGATGATTTAGAGTCACACTTTAAAGCAGATGTGATAATTTGAAGATTAACATAGTTATAATTCATCCATAAAAAACAAGTCTTACACATTTACAGCATTTATAGGTATAAATGAGGTGCTAGGACTGATTTTGTAGCCCTACATCTGCCTAACGCCAAGTTACTAAGCTGCTTATACCATAAATTCTCCCCTTAAAACCTCTTGCTCCAGGGTAGGTACCGGGACAGGCTGGGTGCTAAGGGATGATACTTTTCCCTACTCCCTGTTTAATGCTATTAAAGGGATAGTAATATTTGCAATAACGTAGATCGCCGAGTCTTCTTTATTGTAAATGTAACATACTGAGCTATGTTTAACAACTTACTTTTATGTAGTTCAAAAGATTTTAATGTAGAAAGATCCCCTTCCCGCCCCTTCTAGCCGACTCCCACTGTATCTGTAGTCTGGTCCCAGGACTGGACGGATGCAGCAAGGAACAAACTTCAGTCAGTAAGTATTACGAAAACACTGCCCCCTTGACAAAGGAGGGCAGGATTTTCCTTTGCTTACTGAAGTTTGTCCCTCGCTGCAGCCATTCTGACCAGACAGAGAGGCAGCGTGACATGGCCATAAGGGATGGGAGGGGGATTCTTCTACATTTAATATCTTTTGAACTACATAAAAGTAAGTTGCTGAACATAGCACATTGTGTTAGATTTTCAATAAAGAAGACTCAGCGATCTACTTTATTGCAGACATTACTATCTCTTTAACTAAAAATTACATAGAGGAAATGGTGTGATTTTACGCAATTTTCCCAATCATGCTATGGGACAGGCTTAAAGGGTTTACTGACATCAGAGTGTGGTATTCACTACAGAGATCATGTTCTGTAGTACAAGGGTAGCCAACCCTGGTCCTCAAGTGCTACCAATAGTGCATGTTTTCAGGATATCCTATGAGTTCAGACTTACCAATTAAAGTTACTTATTAGTCCACTGTTGCTCCAAATTTGATATCCAGTAGCATACACTGTTGGTTACTCTTGATGACCACCGTTGGGTACCCCAAAGTGCATATTTCCTGGTGGCTGCCACTGTGGTTGTAGGCTGATGGCAGTGGAGCTGCACTTGTTTATTTAAACATCCACTTCCTTTACCTGATGCTCTGTACACTGTATTTAGTACACTGGAGACATGCTTTTCTACAGATAGTGTTACATTGAACCACTATCCATTATGTCACAGTCCGTGACAGAAAGACAGCTCACTGTGACATAAAATTATATGTTAGTCACTTGCAGAGTAAGTAAAGTCAAAAAGGAAGTTTAGTGTCACTTTAAAGCCAATGTTACAATTCTCAAGTGATCAGATGCATTTAAATGAGGGTTACAATTCAGAGAACTTAAACTCCACCACCCTCTGTACATTATTCTTATACATACATACAATATGAAATAACCAACAAAGGACAAGGGGTTGTGGAGTTAAAAATCTCTGAACTATAACCAACCATCATTTCCATATGTTTATTGCTTAAGTGAAAATTATAACCTTTTTTTAATTGTATTTATTTATTTTTTATGTGTGCATATTTTAGGATCTCTCCACTAGCACACCCATATGTCTTGCAGGAACCATCACTCCCCCACACACACACCCCAGAATGTACCTGCTCCACATTGTGATCCTTGGTAGGTCCTGGAGTCCTGGCACTGTCCTCCTCCTGCACTTCCTGGGACACAGAGGTGGAGATTCACTAAGTGGTGATAAAGAGGAGATTCCTTCTCTAGTGATATCACTTGTCCTGTACCTATGTTATTCTATAGATCCTATTCACTAGAATAACATAGGAACTGGAGAAGTGATATCACTGGAAAAGTCATCTCTACTTTATCACCTCTTCATCACCAATTAGTGAATCTCCCCTAATGTGTGACCATTCATCTGTTAACCCTTTCATTGCAAGAGGGGTGTCATGCACATTGCTCCCTGCTGCCACCCATGGCGATGTTCTGGCCTGTCCTGATGATTCTGCATCTGAGGTAGGGGTTGAGGATCTTGAGGGTTAACCCACTGAGTGTCATAGAGGTATCCAACACATTGCAATACAATGCAATGGATAGCTCTCTGGCACGCAATGGATCAATCACTCACCTTCCAAGCCTATGACAGCCTATTTCCTTCATACTATGCTTCCTGGCCGGTGATCCCACATTTGAGCCGGCAGAGGAAGGCGTGTAAGTGTACCTGGTGCTTCTCTTTGTTCCTTCAAGTGGAAGGGACAAATATGATGGACAGCAATGCGCCGGTCACCCCTCTTGCAATCAAAGGGTTGACACATGGAAGGACACATGCTGTGTATTTTCCAGGAAGCAGACAAGAAGACCAGTGCCAGGATCCAGAAACTGCTGGGGATTGCAAAGTAATGTATGTGGAACAAGTACATAGTTATATAATAAGTTTGGTTAAAAAAAAAGATACAAGTTCATGAAGTTCGAACTTTGGCACAGTGTAACACAGAAAATTAGAATTACAGAAATCTTCCTGACTCCAAAAAGGTAACCTCTGTGGGGAAAGAGGGTGCTGGTTTCCATGTTTTTTACATCTCACCCCCTTCCTTCATGTCTTCACTGATCCTCCAGGTCTGACCAACCCCACACAATGCTTCCATCAACATGTCAACTCCCATCTTCCACCATGCCACTCCTCCACCACCATGTTTCTCCAGTCTCAACCACCATATCTGCCTTTCATGCACCACGTACCCTCTTCCACCATGTTCCAGACTACATCGTCATGTCCAACTCTCCACCACATGTACCTCTCTATCTCTCTCTCTCTTAGCACCAGATCACCACCTCCACCACATCATGCTTCTACCAACATCCACCCTTCATCCACACCACCATGGCCAGGGCCCATTCAAGTGTTTAAGGGGCCTTGTGTGATGTAATTTGCAGGGTCATTTTTATTTTTGTAAAAAAAAAAAAAAAATCTTTATCTTTATCACCTCCTCATCACCTCTTAGTGAATCTCCCCCCAGAATTATCTTAGCAATGAGACAGTGGGGTTATGCATGAAGGTGTGATAAAGTGGTGTTAAAGCAGAGATAACGTCTCCAGTGATATCACTTCTCCAGTTCCTATGTTATTATATAGAGCCTATGCACTAAGATCTCCAAAGCTGGAGAAAGTGTAACATGGGAAGTGGAGAACTGATATCACTGGAGAAATTATCTCCATTTTATCACTGTTTTATCACACCTTAGTGCATCTCCCCCTTTGAATCATAGAGCAGTGAGGACTTGAAATTGCCATAATGAAGTGGCTAATAGCAAGACACAGTGTGGGAAATGGGCACGCACTCTCTGCCCGAAGCACACACAGCACCTGGTGTAGAGCTCCATAGAGCAGAGGGAAGATTGGAAGATTACCAGAGGAAGCAGCTAAAAATTGCACATAGCAGGAGAAGGGAAGGGTACCCTCACTGACTGGGAAAACACTGTAGCCCTTGATAGAGAGCTCTACAGAGCATTGGAGACTTTAAGTACTAGTAGGAAGTGGCTAATAGCTACAGCCAACAATAGAAGCACCACAGAGTTGCAAAGACCAGAGTGGCCATGTTCCTGCTGCGTTTTGCCCAGGAGGGCATTGCATCACATATATATATATAGTCCAGATGGGAAGCACTCTCACTTACACAAACACACTGCCCAGGTGCCAAATCAGGTAGTATCAGCATCAATACAAAAGAGTAAAGAATCAGCATGCTCAGGACTTTTTGCGAGTGATAAACCAAGTGTACTGCCAACGTTTCAATGTGGATAACACATTTTCATCATATATATTTATGGAATAATTTTAGTGGACTCCTTGCTATAGAAAGGCCTGGTAATCCTTGTAAAAGACAAACTTGTAAGCACCTCTTTATCACTGCTT
Organism: Rhinophrynus dorsalis; assembly: GCA_037306005.1. Classification (NCBI taxonomy): domain Eukaryota; kingdom Metazoa; phylum Chordata; class Amphibia; order Anura; family Rhinophrynidae; genus Rhinophrynus; species Rhinophrynus dorsalis. The sequence goes on from CM074720.1 coordinate 495,770,480, forward strand.
AATGAATATCCCCCCTTATCTCTCTCTGGAGCATCAGAGCTTAGCAGAAGCTCCCCACTCGGTGCTACTGTTTGTACTCACAGTTATTTCCAGAGGAGACATAGGAACTATCTGAACTTAGCTGTGAACACACTGAATCAGAGAGCAGTGGGAACTTGAAGATTACCACTGGGGAAAGTGGTGCAGGAAGTGGGGCTCACTCTCTACTAGGGGCACACACAGCAGCATCAGGCATTGAGCTCCAGAGAGAAGTGGAGATTTGAGAAATATTAAGGGAAAGCAGTTGATCGATATATATAGTGGGGGGGAAGTGGGCTGAAAGGATCTTGTTTTTGTTCCACTGCATGTGCATCTTTCATTTTATGTGCTTTGATGTGGGTATATGGATGTGTGTGTCTCTTTTTGTGAGGGTTTGTGTATGTATATGAGGATGTGTGTGTGTATGTGTGAGTATATGTGTGTGAGGGTGAGTATGCATGCATATCTGTGTGTGTTTGGCGCATATATATACAAGATGCTAGTATAGTACATATAAATAAATATATACATATGCACACACATGCACACATGTATACATTTATAAACATTTTTAATTTAGAGTCAGATCAGCCCCAACCACTCTCTCATATCATTACATCAGACCAGCAGGGTTATATGCCATTACATGAGAAAAACAGGGTAATACACCACTACATGAGACCAACAGGGTACTATACCATTACATCAGAAAAGCAGGGTAGTGAACCATTACATGAGACCAACAGGGTAATATACCATTACATCAGACCAGCAGGGTTATATACCATTACATGAGACCAACAGGGTAATATACCATTACATCAGACCAGCAGGGTTATATACCATTACATGAGACCAACAGGGTAATATACCATTACTTGAGACCAGCAGGGTAATATACCATTACATGAGACCAACAATGTAATATAACATTACATCAAACCAGCAGGGTAATATACCATTACATGAGACCAACAATGTAATATAACATTACATCAAACCAGCAGGGTAATATACCATTATACGAGCAGGGCCCTCTGATCCTCCTGTTCTACACATCTGATTGTACTATTTAATACCTCTGTATGTCTATTCCCCAATTGTACAGCGCTGCGGAATTAGTTGGCGCTATATAAATAAAGAATAATAATAATAATATGAGACTAGCAGGGTAATATAGCATTACATGAGACCAACAGGTAATATACCATTTTATGAGAAAAGCAGGGTAATATATCATTACATGAGACCACCAGGGTAATATACCATTACATCAGACCAGCAGGGTTATATACCATTACATGAGACCAGCAGGGTAATATAGCATTACATGAGGCCAGCAAGGTAACATACCATTACATGAGATCAACAGGGAAATATACCATTACATCAGACCAGCAGGGTAATATACCATTACATGAGACCAACAATGTAATATAACATTACATCAAACCAACAGGGTAATATACCATTACATGAGACCAGCAGGGTAATATAGCATTGCATGAGACCAACAGGGTAATATACCATTACATCAGACCAGCAGGGTAATATACCATTACATGAGACCAACAATGTAATATAACATTACATCAAACCAGCAGGGTAATATACCATTACATGAGACCAGCAGGGTAATATAGCATTGCATGAGACCAACAGGGTAATATACAATTACATGAGACCAGCATGGTAATATACCATTACATCAGACGAACAGGGTAATATACCATTACATGAGACCAGCAGGGTAATATACCATTACATCAGAAAAGCAGGGTATTAAACCATTACATTAGACCAACAATGCAATATAACATTACATCAAACCAGCAGGGTAATATACCATTACATGAGACCAACAATGTAATATAACATTACATCAAACCATCAGGGTAATATACCATTACATGAGACCAACAGGGTAATATACCATTACATCAGACGAGCAGGGTAATATACCATTACATGAGACCAGCAGGATAATATACCATTACATGAGACCAACAGGATAATATACCATTACATGAGACCAGCAGGGTAATATATTATTACATGAGACCAACAATGTAATATACCATTACATGAGACCAACAGGATAATATACCATTGCATGAGACCAGCAGGGTAATATACCATTACATGAGACCAACAGGGTAATATACCATTACATCAGACGAGCAGGGTAATATACCATTACATGAGACCAGCAGGATAATATACCATTACATGAGACCAACAGGATAATATACCATTACATGAGACCAGCAGGGTAATATATTATTACATGAGACCAACAATGTAATATACCATTACATGAGACCAACAGGATAATATACCATTACATGAGACCAGCAGGGTAATATACCATTACGCACAATTATCATTATAGGAGAAGAGCAGGTAAATACCATTACATGAAACCAGCAGGGCAATATACCATATATTATATGAGACAAGCAGGGCATTTATTATTATAGAAGGCCAGCAGGGCAATACATCATTACAGGAGACCAGCAGGTCAATTGCCATAACAACAGAACAATTACCATTAAATGAGTCCAGCATGGCACTACATGATTACAGGTGAACAGCATGGTAATTATCATTACATGACACAAGTAGCCCCTGCACCCCCAGTCTTTTCCCGGTTTTTATTCTCTCTGTCTCTCCTCCAGGCCCCATCTCCTCTAGCCTTTTCTTTCTCTTTCACCTAGATTTTATCTCCTCTGCCCCCAGTTTCCCCTTCTCGCTCCCACTCCTCTAGCCCTCCTTTTCTCTCCTTATCTCTGGAATTTTTGATCCCATTTCTCTCTCCCAGTCCCCCTCTTTCTTCTTCCATCAGTATGCTGTCATCTCTGATAGTCACAGACCCACCCATACACTGACATCCCAGCATTGTTACACTGATAATACAGAGTCACACATACACTGACACCCCAGCTTGGTTCTACTGTTCACTGGTAATCACAGTCACACATACACTGACATCCCAGCTTTGTTCTACAGTTCACTGGTAATCACAGAGTCATATATACACTGACACCCCAGCCTTGTTACACTGGTAATCACAGAGTCACACATACTGTCTCTGACATCCAAGCCTTGTTACACTTGTAATTACAGAAGCAATAATTCTGCCAGACACCCCAACCTTGCCCCACTGTCCATTAGTAGCCATAGAGCCAGATACCACTGACGCCTTCTTCCATTGTCCACTAGTAGTCACTGAACAACATATGCCACTCCCTCAGTCTTTCCCCCCCTCTTCCTTGCCCACTCTTTTTTCTCCTCTTTCTCTGCCCAAATTTCTTTCCCCCCTTTCTCTCCTCCAGTCTTTTTTCCCTCGCAATCTCTTCACCAACAGTCTTTTAACCCCCTATTTCCCAGTTTTTCATTTCACATCACCACCCTTCCTCCTCCTCCAGTTATTTCCCAAATCTTTCTCAGTTTTTTCTGCTTTCTCGCTCTCTCAGTCCTCCTGCTCTCTCCTCGGTCTCCACCCCATTTCCTGAGGGTCTCATCCCTGGGGGTCCAGCGGCATTTGGAACAAGATGTCTTTGCCGTCAGAGTAAAACTTTAGAAACAGCTCCCTCACAGTCCAATAATACCCAGTGCTGAGATATGATGTCATATCCAAGCTCATTATGTAATGGAGTGCCAGGGTCAGTGAGGGAACCGTATATATAAAGGTCTGTGACAGATGAGGCACAGATCGCTGTTGGACGGTCAGGGGAGATCTGTCTGATCTTGCCAACTGGCACCCGGGTTGCACCACTGGATTGGTTAAGTTGCAGGGCAGGATGCACTGCACCTTTGACACATACCCAAAACTGACCCTGGCCATGCCCTACCAGCTCTACTACCATGTCTGCCCCTCTTCCACCACTACACCCTCCACTATCTATTCTTTTATCCACAATCATGTAGTTTTTGCTCCACATTCTCCATCCATCACATACCCCTCCGTCCCCCATGTCCTCCACCTCCTCCACATTCACCTGCACTACGTTATCCACCTTCATTGACTAGCAAGTTTCTCCTCCATCACCATGTTTGCTACCCGCCATCACCTCATTTATCCCACATCTTCTCCCTATCTCCCCATGTTGGAGAGTCAATGTACGCGTGTCTGTGTTGCTGTATGTGGATATGTGAGCCTGATGTAGTATAACATTTTAGTAATCCTGAGGCAAATTAACTATGTCACTGAGGACAAATAATTACTCACATTTAAATGAATGGAATGTTGGTGATCTCTATCTGCCCCCTGTGGTGTATTTGGTTTGCCTCAGGATTGCTTCAGTGAGTATGTATGTGTGTATGCATGTGGGTGTATGTGTATGAGTGTGTATAGGCATATTAGTTTGTGCATGTGTGCATGTGTACATGTATGATTGAGTATGTATGTGTGCATGAGTGTGTCAATGCCTGTGTGCATGTGTGTGTGTGTGTGTGCATGTGTGTATGCCTATGACTGACTAGGGCAAAACAACAGCTCAATGACAAAAAAATCAACACATTTCCATCTTAATCAAGTGGAGTTTTTATTTCTCACCTATGGTGCAGTTGGATTGCCTTAGAATTACAGTTATGGGAGTAGTAGTGCGTGTCTTTGTGTGGCAGTGTATCACTGTGAAACAGTGTGCGTGTGTGTGTGTGTGACTGTGCCACTGCGAAAGTGTGCGTGTGTGAGTGTATGTGTTTTGCTATGTCTATGTAAATAAATCTTATGGGCAACACTGTATCTTTTTTGCTAATATATACACATACACACAAATACATATTTGCTTTGTTTCTTCTGAACAATATATGGAGCCAAGCACAATTGAATTAGTGCAGACTTCACAGGTTCAACTGGCAATGTCTATGTGCTCTGTATGCTCCTGTTCATACTGCACTTTGCACTGTGGATGGATGCCTTATTGTATTTGTGCATCTTTGTGAACTCTGTGGCTAAAGGTTGGGTAATGCCATTCTGCTCTTTATCTGTGACCCGGCTCGGGCAATGTACTATATCACTGCAAGCTATCAAGGCACAAAATCCTTCATTTTCTGCATGTCTGCTCAAGGCATGGTGTAAATGAAAATGTGTACGTATGTCCTATGGGTGTGATTGCATTTGGATGGTTGTGTGATAAGTGGAGCTCTCCCACTACTATTTCAAATGAAATCCATCAATGAAAATTAGCATCATTCTACTGCAAATGCTCATGAATACGACACTTTCCCAATTTTAAGTACATATACACAGACCTGTAATTTTATCAGCCATATATATATATATATATATATGTATATTGTCTATGTATGCATAAGATATTGCTTTGATAAAAAAGTATAAACACATTAATCTGATACACTGAAAACGGTATATAATGTTAATTGATAGATCTTGTGGCACACAGTATATAATCTTGTCCATTGTTCCTTACATTAACCCATTCAATAGTAGAGACTTTTCCAGCATGACATTTTCTTCTTTTAAGCATGTGGCATAGCATTATTAAAAAACAAACAAACAAACAGCTGAAGTAACATGACATTTGAATGTATCAATTTTTATTCAACAGACTCCGTTATATTTTGAGCTGTAATCCTTTGCATGTGAAGCATTAGAGATAAGGTGTGGGATGAGAGGGAATGTGTATTTGTCTCCGATAGAGAGGAAAGGTGGAAGAAGTGCAAGAGAGTAAATCAGACAGTGGTGTGTGTGTGTGTGTGTGAGTGTTTGTGCATGTGTGTGTATTTGTGTATATGTGTGTGTGTGTATGTGAGTGTTTGTGTGTATGTGTTTGGGTGTGTATTTGTGTATATGTGTATTTGTGTGTATGTGTTTGGGTGTGTATTTGTGTATATGTGTGTTTGTGTGTATGTGTATGTTTACGTGTATTTGTGTTTGTGTGTGCATGTATGTGGGTGTGTATATATGTGTGTGTACGTGTGTCTGTGTGTATAAAGGTATGTGTGTATGTTTGTGTGTATATAGGTGTGTGTGTGTAGGTTTGTGTGTATATAGCTGTGTGTGTGTATGTTTGTATGTGTGTGTATAGGTGTGCATGTCTATATGTGTGTGTGTATTTGTTTGTGTGTGTGTTTTTGTGTGTGTGTGTTTTGTGTGTTGTATGTGTGTGGGTACATGTGTGTGTGTGTTTGTATGTGTGTATATGTGCGTGTGTGTGTCTGTGTATGTGTGTTCGTGTGTGTGTGTGTCTGTGTGTGCTCATGTATATTGTTGTGTGTAGTTGCGTGTGTATGTATTTGTTTATGTGTGTGTTTGTGTATGTGTGTCTGTGCATTTGTGTCTGTGTGTTTTTTTGTGTGTGTATGTTTGTGTGTATATGTGTTTGTGTGTGTTTGTGTGTATGCATAACATATATGTTTGTGTGTGAGAGAGAAGAAAGAAAAGAAAGAGAAATGAAAGTGTGTTAAAACTGTGTGTATAAGAGAGTTGGGTGTGTGTCTATGTATGAGAGATAGATTGTGAGATATATATATATATATATATATATATATGTGCATGATTAATACTGAGTGAGAGAAAGAGAGGGAGAAGCAAGTATGTATGTCTGTGTGTACGTGTGTGAGTGTAAATTACAAAGAGTAAGGGAAATGTGTGTGTGCGTGAATATCTCTCTATGACAGAGGGATTTAGAGTGGAGTGCAAGAAATGTGTGCATGCTCTAAATGTATTTTTCCTGTGCAAATAGATATTGCACATGTTCTAATTCAGGAAGACTTATACCAAAAGCTTCTTGAATTGCACATAAAAGAAATATATTTTATGGTAACACTACACAGATGTATCAAATAGTGCGCAATTCAATTTCTTGCATTAGGCACATTCGCTATTCCACATAGATTTGTTAATCCTGACCACACCCACAATAATATGCTCAGCTGTTCGCTAATTTTATTTTTTCATGTCCAGTTCAACAAAATAATGCGCAAACTTATTCGCTAGTGATTTTCACACTAGAAATAATTGCAAAAGTTTCTTGCATCCTGCCCTGTATATGTGTGTTTAAAGGGAGAGTAATACATTTTATCTTTATTTTATTTTGCAGGCATAAAAAAACATGAAGAACGATATAAGTCTTATCTCTCAAACCTTTATGGTTTGATAGATATTCACAAGCAAAGTTTCCCCTCCCGCCCCTTTTACCTAGTGTAAGCCGTCTCTTCTCAGATGTGAAATCCAGTTCATAGACCAGACAGATAACAGCAGGGGACAATATTCTTCCTATGAGAACAATGAAAGCCCTGCCCCCCTTTGACAAGTCTTTCAGTATTTCCCTTATCTTAACTGAAGATTGTCCTTCTCTGCAATCTACCTGGGCACCTCCCTTCTGCTCTGGCTGAGCAGTGTTACATCAGTAAAAGGGGCGGGAGGGGGACACTTTGTCATTGAATTACTCTTTAACTACAACTCTGACAGAATTGAAATAACACTCTCCAAAGTCCAAATACTGTGATGATTAATTAGAGCTGCTTTTATTATGAAACATTACTATCCCTTTAATACAGAGAGCGAAAGAGAGGGAGAGAGATAGGAGCAAGTGAGTTTGTGTCTGTATGTATGAGAGAGAGAGAGAGAGAGAGAGATGGGAGAAAGTAAATTTGTATATATATCCATGTTTATAGAGAGATCAGAGAGAAAAGAGCAAGTGAGTGTGTATCTGTGTGTATGAGAGATAGAGAAATGGAATCAATTATATTTAAATATGTAAATAAGGGAGTGATGGTAACAAATAAGTATGTGTATGTGTGTGTTTCTATGTCTATGTGTTTCTATGTCTGAGTGTGTGTTTGTATGTGTGAGCAGGAGTACAGACTGTGAGTGAATATATGAATGACACAGAGAACTACCTGTAGTGAATAAAGAAAGCTGGGCATGGTTCAAGTGAAAGGGTGATAAGGAGTGAAGAGAAAGATTACAAGAGAGTATTTATCGGTGGATTAAATAATGTGTGTGAGAAGAAAGAGTATGCGTGAAAAGAGGAAAAAGACAAGTTATTGACTGTGTGTGTGTGTGTGTGAGAGAGAGAACACAATATAAACTGTGGGTGTTAGGCAGGTGTGGTCCAGTTGTTATTAGACCACTACTCCCATCATCCTCAGAAAGCTAAAGATGATGGTAGTTTCTGTCCAATAGCACCTGGAGAGCTGCAGGTTGCCCATCTTTAATACTATAAATTACTATAGACAGAAGACATGCTCAGATCCAATACCTGGATAAAGATCTTGAGAGTGGCAGTAGACACCAGGTTGGTACAGATTCTAGATGATGGATCATCCTCCCCTTCTGAATTTTTGCTCTGGTATTTGACTCCCATGATAAAAGCCATGGGCATGGCAAATACCAAGGAGGAGAACCACACTGCAGAGAGGATCTTCTTGGTTCTCATCCTCGACATCATCCGCTTGGCTCTCATGGGGTGACAGATAGCTAGGTATCTCTCGCAGCTCAGGCTGGCGATGTTTAGCACTGTGGCATAGGAGCATATATCCCGGAGAAAGTAATAACTCCTACACACTGCATCTCCAAAGACCCATGGGTAGTGAACCCAGATAAAGTTGTAGAGCTCTATGGGTATACTGATTACCAGGATAAGGATGTCCGACAGTGCCAAGCTCACCAGGTGATAGTGTACCGTACCCTGCAGGTTGTGGAGGCTGTGCTTTCTCAGCACTAACCGGATAGTCAGCACATTTCCTGTGGTGCCCACCAAGAAGATGATGATGTAGAGGACAGTAATGAAGACCTTGGAGGAGAAATGAGTGTCTACATCCAGCTGGTGAGATACATCAATGTTGGAGTTAGGCTCAGTTGTGGGGAAGGTTCGGTTTATTTCTTCCATTCTGTATGGTTATTCCCCTGCTAACAGGATATTCTGGACATCAGAGCCAGAATAGATAAAAGTCCCTTTATCAGGAATACGTCAACACATTAGAGTCATGGTCATCTGTTATATGTATACAAAAAGTGGATCTAAAGGTGGCTCATTTCCAGTAGCCAGACTCTAGAACTAAACACTAATCTACACATTTTCAGTATTCACATTGTCTGTTCTTTCTTCTCCGAAGTTCATGGTTATCTCCGCCTTCATAGTGTGCTTTTCTTCAGTTTCCCAACTTATACCTATTCCATGTATATCTACTCCTGGAACATATAGTACATGAATTATCACCTATTCAATGTTTTCTATTTTATGCTCTTGTGCTTCTAATTTTGATCTTAGTTTCTTCATCTAAGTTGCAAAGCCAGTCTTTCACAGCAGACAGTTGAACAGATACAGCTGTACACTGCTCACATCCTCAGTCCAGAGAGAGTACTGTATAGCATTGGCTGTTTGTTGCATCCTTTAAGTGTGTGAGGCTTGCTGCAGGGAGGGGACATTCAGCTTTACACTGTGAATAGAATTAATAAGCTGGTATAGGAGCGACACATTCATTGAACACAGGTTATTATCCATGGTTACAATAACAGAAAACCTTATGGCTCAGTTATTTCTATTTTCAAATACAGGAGAAATTATGCTGGGTTTACCCTATCGTTCAGGAATGATTTGGTAGCGAGAAGTGTGGAAACAAATTTAAAAAAAAAAAAGCTAAATAATAATTACCATAATTTTTTATTGTTATAATATTAACAATATTTTGCTATTCTTCTCATTATTAACCCTTTGAGTGCCAGAGGGATATGCAACACAACCTTTTCCCTTTCCAAACACAACTACATGTATTAGGACCACATGTACTATAGAGAACGTGGAATAAAAGATGTGATTCTCTGGTCCCCTATTGCGGACCTTCTCCCCTATGGCTTCTGGGTGTTTCTACCGAGATGTGGCTACTCAATGAATAGGAAACTCAGGGTTCAATGGGAAGGACAGACACTGGAAAGAAGGGGGGACAGTGCTGTTATCCACTTGAGTATCCCAGCGAATGGATAATCCCAAATCTCAGTGAGGACGGGTGGTATTTTTAAACCAAGTAGGAATTTAATCTTATTATTAAGATAATAAAAAATTGCTTATAAACATAAACCTAATTCTGGCCACGTTACATCTACCAGTAATCTAGACAGCAAACAGAGTGGACATGACACAATCCATTCATCATAAATCTTCTCTTTACATTTATTACCATCTCACTATACAGCCCTTTGAATGCCAAAGAGGTGTGATAAAGACGTGATAAAGCAGAAACAACTTCTCCATTGATATCACTTCTCCAATTCCTAAGTTATTCTATGAAGCCTATGTACTATGATTTCTACAACTTTGGAGATGTTAGTGCATTGGCGCCATAGAATAACATAGGAACTGGACAAGTGATATCACTGGAGAAGTCATCTCCACTTTATTACGCCTTAGTGCATAACCCCCAATGTGTTGGGGACCTCTCAAATCTCTCAGTCAAGGGGCTAAAAGTCCCATTAAAATCAATATTTCTATTTGTCCCATTGGTGCAGTTGGCTTGAACCAGAATCACTCCACTTTTTATGGCCAGCCCTAAGTATATTTATTTGACACAAGTTTAAAGTTTAAGTTCTCTTTCTCTTGTGTTTAGAAAACTGTGCAGAGGCCATTTCCTTGTTGCCCAGCACAGGTGACACTTTCTGTCACAGCAGTCAATGACAATTGTCCCTCTAGAGTTTAGAGAAGGGAGTTGTCCAGTATGCAGGACAAGCATTTAAAGGGATAGTAATGTTTCATAATAAAAGCAGCTCTAATTAATCATCATAGTATTTGGACTTTGGAGAGTGTTATTTCAATTCTGTCAGAGTTGTAGTTCCAGAGTAATTTAATGACAAAATATCCCCCTCCCGCCCCTTTTACTGACGTAACACTGCTCAGCCAGATCAGAAGGGAGGTGCCCAGGTAGATTGCACAAAGGGACAATCTTCAATTAAGATATGGGAAAAACCTGAAAAGCTTGTCAAGGGGGGCAGGGCTTTCATTGTTCTCATGGGAAGAAGATTGTCCCCTTCTGTTATCTGTCCAGTCTATGGTCTGCATTCCACATCTGAGAAGAGATGGCTTACACTAGGTAAAAGGGGCGGGAGGGGAAACTTTGCTTGTGAATATCTCTTAAACCATAAAGGTTTGAGAGATAAGACTTATATCATTCTTCATGTTTTTTTAATGCCTACAAAATAAAATAAAGTTAAAACGAAGTATTACTATCACTTTAAAATTTGGGACAATGCAGTACACAAGGTCGCCTTAGGTGCAGAGGAAATTAAAATAAAGTTCTAACATTTTCCTTCACATGATATAAGGGAGGCACTTGGGGATGTCTCATATTAAAGTTCTGTTGTTCATGGATTATGTGCACCGCTATGCACTAAATCAATCATACTCACTAGTACATACCCTGATGTGCAGATTAATGACTGTTAAACTAATGTGAAAGGATGCAAATAGAGTTACACTGCAAGATTCATACACTGTCCCCACATTATTTGTATAAGAAATATACAAAAGACCAAATACAAAGGAAAAAAATTAAGCATATTTGCAAAAACGAAATTTATATATATATATACTAATGCACAAAAAAGAAATTACATCTTAATATACCATAGTTTACTATGTGGTATATATTTCACATGTACTGCAGTTTGTTTTTATGCATGTTTCCACATATTTTCCATGTTAATGCATTTTCCTTGTTTTCATACACGTTTATTTATATTGTTTATGCGTCTATTTAATTGCCATATTTGCATCCTGACTACTGTAATTTTGTTTCTAGATTTTTTTTGTTGCATTGAAGTAGTCCAAGGGGTTCCACAAGCGTTTCATTAATTGTAGACAGTGGAACAAGGCTGGGGTGTCAGAAAGCTCTGTGGCTACCAATAAGACAGTAGAACAAGGCTGGGGTGTCACAGAGTTCAGTGGCTACCAGTAGGACAGTGGAACAAGGCTGGGGGCATCAGACAGTGCTTGTATGGTTCTGTGGCTTGCAGTGGTACAGTGGAGCAAGGCTGGGGTAAGAGACAGTGTATGTGTGGTTCCGTGGCTACCAGATGGACAGTGGATCAAGACTGAGGTGTCGGATAGTGTATGTGGTGTTTCTGTGACTACCAATGGATATTCAGAATGATACAATTTCCTGTAAATGTTTACTTGAAATTTTAGCTTAGTAATTTAATCTTCAGTAGCTGTGCAAGCTAGATATATGATACAATTGATATTAATGCTATGTTAACCCTGTGGTTTCTAGAAACATCTCAAATACTCTGCAAGGCAATGTGTTGGAGACCTCTCTAGTATACATGGGGTTAAATTGATTGGTTGTCAGGGTTACATAGCATCTTGGCTGAAACAAAGTGGTTCCAGAGCATCAACTACTGCCCTATAAGAAGAAAACTGTCCAATCTGGTCTCCTGAAAGCTTGTTGGGGAGTAACACAATTTCCTGATCTTCCAGAAACTCATAATCTAAAAGGTATTTCCCTATAGTCTAGCTTCAGATGTTAAATATTTTTGTTACATTATCTTAGATGGTACACTCAAGTCACTTGGGCAATTAATACAGGACTATAATTTTCCCAATTGAATGATCTTTTGCTACATTCAGTTGATGCATATCTTTGAGTCCCAGCGTGACTCATTATTCCTTGAACCAACTGCAGTTCCCTTAGAGACTTTGCTCAGATTTCCAAATCCAATGAACCTAATCTCTAAGATTTTCTTAGCTCTCCAAAGAAACAAGTGAAATACAAACAGATCCTCGATAACAAATGTAAGGCTAACATTCCAGCTCTCACTATAGACAGTTGAGATGATAGGATTTCTAATTATTTCCCATCAGTAATTAGTTCTAGAGATAAAATTATACAATTAAATAACAGAGTTTATGATAATGCTGTCATACTGTTCCATATGAGGAAATTTCCTGATGACCTATGCACTAGATGTAAGTTACACAAATACACCCTTTTATATGCTCTGGTGGTCATGTTATGAAGTATTCAAGTTCTGGTCTTTGGTTTTCAAATTCCCAAGTGACCACTTTGATTTCCCCAATAAATGTATCCTGGAAATATGTTTATTAAATATTATTCCAGACTCCATCATCAGAGTACATAAACATAACTATTTTATGCTAGTAAAGTCATCAGCATCACATGGAAACAAATCTTTCCTTCCACCCATAATCCTTTGAGCATCTGAGGCGTATACAACACATTGCTTTGCAATGCATTGTGCACCCTCTGGCACTCAAAGGGGTAAATGTCTCAATCTCAAAAATGCACCCATGTCCTCTGTAAAGGATGGCTCAGGAATAATCCTAAACATCATTACTGACAGGGCAAGGGATAGGTAGACAGCTGAGGGTGGAGAGTGATGTCAGGGGTTAGGGGAAGTTATATAGGAGGGGTGGGAGTTAGGGATTATATATGAAGCGAGGACTGGAGCCATTTTGGTCTCTTTCCCCGTTAGGAAGGAGGAAAGAGGCAACCCACCTGCAGCTGACAGCCCGGGACTATTTTTCTTCCTTTTTTCTTTTTATTTCTCTCACTCTTTTCCCCTTGTTGTGTTTTGTTCTTGTAGAATGTTTTATGTGTAGACAGAGAGACAGGTTTAGTAATCAGGAATTCTGATGTTACGAATTTTATTTTGCTTTTTGTCAATAAAATTGTTGTTGGTTGGGGATCTGGCAATGCTTCTTGCTATAGGTTTTGAGACTTCTGGTATGGAGTATGGGTAGGCATAGGATGACATATATTGTGTCTCAGGTACATGCCCGCTTCAATGCTGCGACTGGTATGGAGGACGCACCCCTTCTTGGGGGAGCAGATGGGGCCACATCTGGTTGTTCATATTGTTGGTTGTATGTTGGTTAAGGTTCACTGGCTTTGCAGTATTGCCTGAACTTTGACCACAGCCTTTCACCTCCACCCTGTTGTTCTGTGGTTTGAATATATTACCTCCGCATCTGTCAGTCACGATATATATATGAGTAGAGGTTGTCCTGGAAATGTAAAGAAATATGGGGAGATTATCTGGATGTTCCTGCTCCTTCTATCAGATTTGTAAAGAAAGAACATGAGATATGAAGCAGCTGTGAATAAGTAAAGTAGTGTTTGTATTGTGGAGGTAAGTCTGTCAGCGCGGATACATCTCCTATTAATTCTAATGCATGGAATTCCAAATAATAATGCTCAGTCATCCCTTCTTTTCCCCCCATTTTCCTTCCCTCTATTCTTTCCCTTTTTCTTTCTCTGCATTTTAAAAGGAGAATTAACACCTCTTAATAAAAACCTCCACTTACATTACTATGACCAGAAAATCCTAATGGCCCCTATGAAGTCTTCCCTTGTTCCTTTGTTGAAGAGAGAACATCTTCAATCAGCCTTGACGATCATGTCTACGGAGGCGGACATGACATTTGCTAGCAGGATCACAAGGTAATTTTAACCCTTCAAGGACCAGAAGGCTGTTCAATAAATTGCTTTGCCTGTGCGAGAAATTAGGCCTCATGTAAAGACAAAGTGGAACAATGTTTTGGAATCCACTCTGGCATTCAAGGGGTTAAAATACTAATTTAAGTCAAAGTGAAGTTTTAATTCTCCCTTCGGTGCAATTGGTTTATGACCAATATTGCACAATGTAAGCTTTCTGCATAAGGTCCTTTAAGTGTAAAAATGACTGACAATGGTACACTTTAACTCTCTGAGTGCCAAAGGGTAATGCAACACATTGCGAAGCGATGCTTTGTGCACCTATCTGGCATTCAAAAGAGTAAATGGTAACACATTTTAGGACACACCTGAGATTCGTGTAATAGCATGTTAAAGGATGAAAATTAAACAGATTATTTTTGTTTTTTTCACACATTACTTTTCCCCATAAAAATAATAATGACAGTTTTTTAAATTCCTTGGGGGTTATTCACTAAGGCGTGATAAGGAGGTGATAAAGTGGAGATGACTTCTCCAGTGATATCACATCTCCAGTTCCTATGTTATTCTATAGAGCCTATGCACTACAATCTCCAAAGTTGGAGAAATCTTAGTGGATAGGCTCCATAGAATAACATAGGAACTGGAGAAGTGACAAACTGCAGAAGTCATTTCTACTTTATCACACCTTTGTGCATAACCCCCCCTTTTGTTTGAGTGGCAATGAGTGAGAGAGTCCTTGCTCTCAATCCTGCCTTCTCTGTCAGCTACTGGACTGCCACTTGTTGCTCTCACTTAAAATATTTTTCAGTGCACTTGCCTTTGATCATCAGTGGGAAGTTTAAAAGGAGAAAGGAGCAGGAGGCAGAGAAGACACACTAAATTTATTAGACCCCAACTAATTCACAGAAGGATGAAAATAACAAAAATCCTATATAATAATTTGCTAAATGTATGTTTGTCAGAAGCTGTCATGCGCAGTACAGTCGGCTGCGCACGCTGCAGTCATGCTCGGTACAGACTGCCCGCGCTGCGGCGGATAACGGATCGGGACGCTCCGAATTCAACCGTAGTCCTCTCTGTGCACTGAAGGTGCATGGGGCAGTAAGGTATAGAAGGAATAAGGTCACCAATGCTATATTTTTAATGAGAAGTATTTTTCATCACTACAAAGCACTGATCCTTTAATCACATGATTGCCAGAGAGGTATCAGAGCATTGCAAGACAACGCATTGGATACCTCTCTGGCACTCAAAGGGCTAATGCCTAGAATGCAATATATTGGATACCTCTTTAGAATCCAAGGTATAAAAAATATATTTGTGTCTGTTATATCAGACTGCAACCCGTTTATACTGATAATCATTCAATCTCATAACAGAAGGTAATACTGAGACAGGGGACAATTCCTATTCGTTTGGCAAATGTTTCAGCCTAACCAAGCACTCCATTTCACTGGCAACTGAGATTCAGTAATATTTAACCCCTGGGATGTTACGGACTCTCCAATCCATTGTTTTACCATGCAATGACAGCATCTCTACTACCTAAGGGGTTAATGAGTCAGAGCAATGGAGTAGAATTAAATCTGTGCCATTTCAAATGCAATATACTGTACACCTTATATGGAAATGTAACCTTTTATGCAGAAATATAAATAGTTTTTTATGTGAAAACCTGGGACTCTGCCCACATTTTGCAGAACCAAATTATTCTTGAACAATGTATTTATTCCTATAGCACAATAAACATCAGCACAAAAATGGCCATATATATATATTTATATATTATGAGACTGTTTTAACCCCTTGAATACTACAGAGGTCTCCAATTAATTGATTCTCAATGCACTGGAATCCTCTCTAGCATTAAAGAAGTTAAATTAGTAATTGAATAGCTGGAAGACCAACGTTGACAAGCCCACACTATAGCTCTATGCCCCCTTAGGAGATGTGCCTTGGGTGGACACCCCTTTCATTCTGACTCCTAGTTTAGCCTCTGCGTTTATCTCTTGAAAAGCCTAAGTACCATATTTACAATTGAGTGAATTATTTTTTGGAGTAATGTAATTGCACTGCAGTGGAAAAATATAAATTCCACTTAATCTGAAAGGGGCTTTTAAGCTCTTGAAGACTAAAGATGTCTACAATACACTATGCATGTGTTTAAAGGGATAGCAATGTCAGAAAAAAGTATTAACTATATGGTAGATACAATTAAAAGAGATTACTTGCACTTATTCTTATCTCTGAAACTGTTATGGTTTGAGAGATTTAGGAAAATAAAGTTCTCTGGTCCCTCCCCTTTCTGGTTGATGAGCTGTAAAGCTGTTAGAAGCAGATTCTGGTTGCTTGACCAGACGTGGCTCTTCAGCTGCGCCAATATAACGTTATCTAAAGATAAATACTTGATCGGAATGGTCTACAACGTGTGATTGCAAACCAGGCACATGTTGTAGACCGTTCCGATGAAGTTTTTATTTTTAGGCATCGCTATGTCAGCGCTGCTGGAGAGCCGCCGTCTGATCCAGGAACCTGAATCTGCTTCTGACAGATTTACAGCTCGTCAAACAAAAAGGGGAAGAGGCGGAGAACTTTATTTTCCTATATCTCTCAAACCATAACAGTTTGATAGATATGAATAAGTGCAAGTATTCTCTTTTAATTATATCTACCATATAGTTAATACTGTTTTTCTGACATTGCTATCCCTTTAACCTCATGAATTCTGGAGAGGTCTACTACACAATGTATGGATCTGTATGTTCGCTAGTAAAGCACCTGTGCTCCTACACTGAAGCATTCGTACCTACCGGTTACAGCTCCACCAATGTACAGCATCTACATGAACAAGACCTTAAAGAGGACATCTCATCTTAAGATACATTTAATTAAATGTAGAGAGAATTTTATGCTTCCAACATGTTGCACTAGCCATCTGTTTGTAATGTAAATTGCTACAGAGAAATTACCCTTTACTTGTTGATTGAACAGTGTGCCATTTTATGCTAATTCATTCAGATGCTCGGTCATTATTATCACATGCTGTGCTGTGAATGAATGTAGGCAGAACCCACATATTACAGATATTACAAATCACATAATAAGCTGCAAGATTGGTCTGCAACATAATTAATTAGCACTATGTGCTGCAAATTAGCATGAAGTGCCGCATGGTGCCACCAAAACATTCAGATTAATTTCTATAAAACCATTTATTTTATAAAAAAAAAATGTACAGTACAGCATATAGTCAGATTGTACTGACTAAACAAACTAAACTTAGCATGACAGTTCCATTTTATCCTTTGAGTACCAGAGATGTATCCAACGCATTGCAACACAATGCGTTCGATTTTCTGCCTGGCACACAATGCCCTGGATTCCTGCCTGGCACACAATGCATTGGATTCCTTCCTGGCACACAATGCACTGGATTCCTGTCTGGCACACAATGCATTGGATTCCTGTCTGGCACACAATGCACTGGATTCCTGTCTGGCACACAATGCATTGGATTCCTGTCTGGCACACAATGCACTGGATTCCTGTCTGGCACACAATGCGTTGGATTCCTGCCTGGCACACAATGTGTTGAATTCCTGTCTGGAACTCAGAAGGTTAAAGGCTTCCGTGTAGTAGGCAATAAGAAAAAGTAAGAATTTTGAGCTGGTTTACTTTGTACCCAGTTAATACATGGCATTGGCAGGGTGCACAGGAATGGACCTTCCAAAACACTCATACAGTCTATACAGGTGCTAGCTGCACATTGCTCTGCTTCAGAATTGCTCCTTTTTGTGTATTAAGTTCTATAACTTAAAAGTGAGAAACCAAAATGCATTTTAACAATAGCACACCATTTGTATGCAGTGCTTCTTGTGTGAGCATTTTGTTTGATTAAAAATGTTAATATCAAACAACTTTTCTATTATCACAGTCCTCTGATGGAGTTGTGAAAATGAATAAAGAACTGGGAGATAATTAAAATGGCTAAATATGCTTTTGTTATTCAAGATTAAAGTTCACTGATCAGATATTTTAGCAGCATATTGATGTTAATATCAGTCGCATGACTGCAGAACTTGCACAGGACTTCTATTTTTTGCTATCAATCTGATTTATTTTAATATTTATATTTGATTTGCCAGGTAAGTTTCATTTTTTCTGTATCCTTTGGTTTTTTTTGTGAGCTAGATATTTGGCAAATCATTTAACAAAATATCCTTATTTTAAAAACTAGTTGAAGCCTAGATTCCATTGCAGTTTGGCTCTAACAAATCCCCACTGAAGTCTATGAAAACATTTGTACAGTTTGATAAAATAATTAACTGCAATGGACCCCAGTCCCAAATATGTTAAAATGTGATATCTACTCAATGATGTGACATGCAATAGATACAATAAGATGAAACAGTGATTCTCAACTCCTTTCTTTTGGACAGACAAACAGGTCAGGCTTTCATGTCCCTGATTAAGCACATATAGTTCAATCATGACTGATCTTCTGATTACCTACCTGTAATAAAGCAGAATTATCATGAACAAATTAACTGTTAGTGTGTTCTCCCGGGTATCACTGTTCTAGAGCAGTGGTTAGCAATCAGGGTACTGTGACTCTTTGGTGTGCCTTAGGTACAAACACAGGGTGCCACATTTTTTTCTAGGAAGCAAATATAGTCACAATGATACCTTTATTGACTAACTAAGCAGATTTAGAATGCAAGATTTCAAGACTTCTCAGGTCTCATCCTCAGACATGTTATACAGATAAATATGAAACATCTCTCTTAAACACAAGTCCACACTGCATTCTTTAGAACAGAAAGCAGATAAGATCAGCTCAATCCAGACCCAGATTCTTTGATCAGTCAATGGTACAGGAGTGTGATGTAAATTGCAGTCATCCTTTGGAAGTGTGAAAGGTATTTACACTGCCAGTGGGACTGTTGTAAAGCTAATCCACAATGTGATAATGTGACAGAAATTCCCTATCCATGTTCAGGCCTTTATTTACAGTATTAAACTGTAGCATTAATTTAATCTACCATATTTTTCTCTCCTAAGTGCAAAACAGTCCCATCAATACAGTCAGTTTAATGTCCCTGACATTCCATGTCCATTTTGGCAAAAATGTTCAACCACTGGTGTCTCTGTCTTTTTGTTGTTAACACTGGATCTGTGGGAATTAAACCTTTTTTGTCATGGCTGGCCTATTTCACCCACATTGAGAGCTGCTGGACATTTTGCACACATGACGAGGTATATGTAATATATAATATAATGCAAAATGTCCACCAGCTCTATACTTCATCGTGGGCTAGATTCTATTGCAGGTGCTAAATGTTAACACCCGTTTTATCAAACATTTTCCTATTGAAGTCTATGGAGAAAACTGGAGGCAAAAGCAGAGATAAAATTAGCACCTGTAATAGAATCTAGCCCCATGTGTGCAAAATGTTCAGCAGCTCTCTATGCGAGTGAAACAGGACAGCCATTGCATAAAAGTTTTAATTTATTGTAAAGAATGCAATGTGTACTTGTATTTAAGAAAGATGTTTTCATTAGTGATGAGCGAGCACCCCAATGCTCGGGTGTTCGGGTGCTCTAACCGAGCACCCCCTGAGGCTCGAGTGCTCGGCCGAGCACCCGAGCCCCATTGAAGTCAATGGGAGGACTCGAGCATTACACCAGGCACCCCCTGCTCTGATGAGGGGAGGGTGCCTGGTCCATAGGAAAAGGGCAGAAAAGGATGGAAACACCACAGAAATGGTTCAGGGACAGCATAGGGAGGATGTCTGGATGCATCTTGGACTCCAACATCGCTGCTGGGAACGATCTTTCGCCCGTAGTACGCCATTTTTACAGACTGACCATAAAACACACAAAAAGGAAAATAAAAACGACTTTAGGCGAAAAATTGTTACCAAACAATATTTGCTGTATATTTACTTGTATATCATCTGCAAATTCTCCCAAAAATTTCCTTGGTTTTCGGAAGTGAGGCCATGATTAAGAGGGAAACGTGCGCAGAGGCAAATTCTCCCAAAAATTTCCTTGATTTTCAGAACTGAGGCCATGATTAAGAGGGAAACGTGCACAGAGGCAAATTCTCCCAAAAATTTCCTTGATTTTATTGAACTGAGGCCATGATTAAGAGGGAAACGTGCGCTGAGCCGACCATCTAAAACATTATGGGTGAGGGTCTGCTGCAGAGCTGACCATCCTAAACATTATATGCGAAGGCCCGCTAGTGAGCTGACGCTATAAAACATTATATGAGAGGGCCCGCTAGAGAGCTGACCCAATAAAACATTATATGAGAAGGCCCGCTGGTGAGCTGACCTATATAAAAATTGTCAAACAGGGCCCGCTGGTGAGCTGGCCCTATATAAAAATTATATCACAGGGCCCGCTGGTGAGCTGGCCCTATATAAAAATTATATCCCAGGGCATATGGAAGAGGAGGAGGAGGATGAGAAGATTAAGAGTCAACCATATACCCGTTTTTTGGGTGGAAGGGGTGAATGGGAATACAGAGTATTCCCATCATTGTAAATAACATATATAAAGTGAGTTTATGTTCCCCCGGGGCTTTCCTCCAGTGGAGTGGAGAAGTCAGGGGAAATCCAGGCCTTGTTCATTTTTATAAGTGTCAACCTATCAGCATTGTCGGTGGAAAGGCGGATACGCTTATCTGTTATGATGCCACCAGCAGCACTAAATACCCGCTCAGACAGAACGCTGGCGGCAGGGCAGGCCAGCACCTCCAAGGCATAGAGTGCCAGTTCATACCACGTGTCCAGCTTGGACACCCAGTAGTTGTAAGGCACAGAGGGATCATTGAGGACGCTGACACGGTCTGCTACGTACTCCTTCACCATCTTCCAAAACTTTTCCCTCCTTGTGACACTAGGCTGCGCATCAGGGTGAGGGTGCTGGCGGGGTGTCATGAAGGTGTCCCACGCCTTGGAGAGTGTTGCCCTGCCTTTCTCGGAACTGCTGTGTGCTCCCCTTTTCTCCCCTTCTCGGTTGGCCAAGGTAACACGTACTCTGCCGCCAGCGTTGTCAGATGGAACATTTTGGAGCAATTTTTCAACAAGAACCTTCTGGTATTGCACCATTTTGCTTGTCCTCTCCACCGGAGGAATGAGAGATGAGAAATTCTCTTTGTAGCGGGGGTCCAGAAGGGTGAACACCCAGTAATCCGTGTTGTCTAAAATGCGTGTAACGCGTGGGTCACGGGAAAGGCAGCCTAACATAAAGTCAGCCATGTGTGCCAGAGTACCAACAGGCAAGATTTCGCTGTCCTCACCAGGAGGATGACTCTCAATCTCCTCATCCTCTTCCTCCTCTTCTGCCCACCCACGCTGAAGAGATGGAACTAAAGTTCCATGGCTACCCTCTGTAGCGGAGACAACCGTGTCTTCCTCCTCCTCCTCCTCCTCCGCCTCCTCCAATTGTCGCTGAGAAGACGAAGTGAGGGTGCTCTGGCTATCACCTTGTGTAAGCTCTTCCTCCCCCATTTCCACCTCTTCCACATGCAAAGCGTCGGTTTTAATTGTGAGCAGCGAGCGTTTCAGTAGACACAGAAGTGGGATGGTTACACTGATAATAGCGTTATCGCCGCTCACCATCTGTGTCGATTCCTCAAAATTGCGTAAAACCTCACAGAGGTCTGACATCCATTCCCACTCCTCACTTCTGATTACAGGAAGTTGAACGGAGAGGCGACGACCGTGTAACAGCTGGTACTCCACTACTGCCCTCTGCTGCTCACAAAGCCGGGCCAACATGTGGAAGGTGGAGTTCCAGCGCATGCTCACGTCACACAGCAGCCGGTGAGCTGGCAATTGTAAGCGCTGCTGCAGCTTCAACAGGCCGGCTGAAGCTGTTGATGACTTACGGAAATGTGCACACACGCGGCGCACCTTGGTCAAGAGATCATGCACATTGGGGTAGGTTTTTAGAAATCGCTGCACCACTAAATTAAATACATGCGCTAGGCATGGTACGTGTGTGAGCTTGCCGAGCTCCAAAGCCGCCACCAAGTTACGCCCATTATCACACACAACCATGCCTGGTTGCAGGTTGAGTGGCGAGAGCCACTGCTCGGTCTGGTGACTAATCCCCTGCAACAGCTCTGAGGCCGTGTGCTGTTTGTCCCCAAGGCAGATCAGCTTCAGCACGGCCTGTTGACGCTTCCCCACTGCAGTGCTACACTGCTTCCAGCTACTGGCTGATGGGGGAGTGGCGGTGTGTGTAGAGAATTCGGAGGTGGAAACGGAGGAGGAGGAGCCAATAACGTAGGTGCTGGTGGAAACCCTGATGGAGGTAGGGCCCGCAATCCTCGGCGTGGGTAGCACCCGTGCCATCCCAGGGTCCGAGTCGCTCCCAGCCTCCACGACATTCACCCAGTGTGCCGTCAGGGAAATGTAGCGTCCCTGGCCACAAGCACTTGTCCATGTGTCAGTCGTTAAGTGGACCTTCCCAGTAACTGCGTTGGTCAGGGCACGGGTGATGTTACGGGACACATGGTGGTGTAATGCGGGGATGGCACACCGGGAAAAGTAGTGGCGGCTGGGGACCGCGTACCGAGGGACAGCTGCTGCCATCAGGCTGCGGAAGGACTCAGTGTCCACAAGCCTAAATGGCAGCATTTCGATGGCCAGTAATTTGGAAAGGTGTGAGGTTAGTGCTATGGCCTGTGGGTGGGTGGCTGGGTACTTTCTCTTGCGCTCAAATGCCTGGGGTAACGACATTTGGACGCTGTGCTGGGACAGGGAAGTGGATGTGGTCGCTGATGGTGCTTCAGATGCTACAGGTGCAGGGCGGGAGGTATGCGGGCCTGCGCCTTCGACAGGCGATTGGCCGGCACCGAAAACAGGGGAAGAGGAGGCAGTGGTGTGGCCTGCAGACACAGATGGGCGATCCAGGCGTTCCTCCCACTTACTACGGTGCTTGGATGCCATGTGTCGGATCATGCTGGTGGTGGTGAGGTTTCTAGTGTTCATGCCTCGGCTCATTCTGGTGTGGCACAGGTTGCAAACTACAATTCTTTTGTCGTCCGCACTTTCCTTAAAAAAACGCCATACCGCGGAACACCTACCCCTTGGCAAGGTAGATTTACGCAAGGGGGTGCTCCGTGGAACATTTGCGGGCCGGTTTGGTGCGGTCCGCCTTCTTTCTGTAGCCACACCACTGCCTCTTCCAGCCTGTTGCGGTGCTGCAGATGGCTCACCCTCAGGACTGCTGTCATCGCTCGGCTCTACACCTTCCCAGGTGGGGTCAGTCACCTCATCGTCCACCAAGTCCTCCTCCACTTCCTCACTCTGATCATCCTCCTCAAGTCTTGATCCCACCACATACTCAGTCATTGACAACTGTATAACATTCTCCTCAACAAGGTCTTGAGACGGAAATAGTGGTTGATTTAATGGCAACTGTGTCTCATCATCATCATCATCATCCACTACTTCCTTTGACCTTAAATGCCGTTCACATCTGTCATCTTCTTGAGATTGGGTAGCCTCTAGAGGTTGTGAATCAGGGCACAAGATGTCATGTTCCTCTGTAAGCGTGCTTGGAGAGAGGGTCAAATGAAGGATTGGTGATGAGACGAGCTCCTCACTATATCCCAGTGTGGGATCACTTCTTTGACCAGACCGTGTATGGTGGGAGGAAGGATGATCAGAGTGAGGATTATGTTGACCAGACTCTTGGCTACTGAGAGTGGACTTGGTGGAAGACAGGGTGGTGCTTAACCGACTGGAAGCAGTATCAGCTGTCATCCAACCGACCACCTGTTCGCAGTGGTCGGACCTCGAGAGTGATGTCCTGCGACGCCCTGTAAAATTACACATGAAGCTAGGTATGGTGGATGTCTTTCTTTCTTGTGCTCTGGCACCAGGCACAGTTTCTCCGCGTCCTGACCCGCGCCCTGAACTTTCAGGATCACGTCCACTTCCCCGTCCCTTTTTACCCGCCTTCTTCATCTTACACAGAATATGTGACTTTAATATTTGAGTTTGAAAACTTAACAGTATTTCTTATTATTCTGCAACTCTGCAGAGTACACAGAATAGGCTGCTAAACTGCGGTGAAACACACTGAATGGAATATGTGAGTTTAATATTTGAGTTTGAAAACTTAACAGTATTTCTTATTATTCTGCAACTGTACAGAGTACACAGAATAGGCTGTTAAACGGCGGTGAAACACACTGAATGGAATATGTGACTTTAATATTTGAGTTTGAAAACTTAACAGTATTTCTTATTATTCTGCAACTGTACAGAGTACACAGAATAGACTGTTAAACGGCGGTGAAACACACTGAATGGAATATGTGAGTTTAATATTTGAGTTTGAAAACTTAACAGTATTTCTTATTATTCTGCAACTGTACAGAGTACACAGAATAGGCTGCTAAACTGCGGTGAAACACACTGAATGGAATATGTGACTTTAATATTTGAGTTTGAAAACTTAACAGTATTTCTTATTATTCTGCAACTGTACAGAGTACACAGAATAGGCTGTTAAACGGCGGTGAAACACACTGAATGGAATATGTGACTTTAATATTTGAGTTTGAAAACTTAACAGTATTTCTTATTATTCTGCAACTGTACAGAGTACACAGAATAGGCTGTTAAACGGCGGTGAAACACACTGAATGGAATATGTGAGTTTAATATTTGAGTTTGAAAACTTAACAGTATTTCTTATTATTCTGCAACTGTACAGAGTACACAGAATAGGCTGCTAAACTGCGGTGAAACACACTGAATGGAATATGTGACTTTAATATTTGAGTTTGAAAACTTAACAGTATTTCTTATTATTCTGCAACTCTGCAGAGTACACAGAAAAGGCTGCTAAACTGCGGTGAAACACACTGAATGGAATATGTGACTTTAATATTTGAGTTTGAAAACTTAACAGTATTTCTTATTATTCTGCAACTGTACAGAGTACACAGAATAGGCTGTTAAACGGCGGTGAAACACACTGAATGGAATATGTGACTTTAATATTTGAGTTTGAAAACTTAACAGTATTTCTTATTATTCTGCAACTGTACAGAGTACACAGAATAGGCTGTTAAACTGCGGTGAAACACACTGAATGGAATATGTGACTTTAATATTTGAGTTTGAAAACTTAACAGTATTTCTTATTATTCTGCAACTGTACAGAGTACACAGAATAGGCTGTTAAACGGCGGTGAAACACACTGAATGGAATATGTGACTTTAATATTTGAGTTTGAAAACTTAACAGTATTTCTTATTATTCTGCAACTGTACAGAGTACACAGAATAGGCTGTTAAACGGCGGTGAAACACACTGAATGGAATATGTGACTTTAATATTTGAGTTTGAAAACTTAACAGTATTTCTTATTATTCTGCAACTGTACAGAGTACACAGAATAGGCTGCTAAACTGCGGTGAAACACACTGAATGGAATATGTGACTTTAATATTTGAGTTTGAAAACTTAACAGTATTTCTTATTATTCTGCAACTGTACAGAGTACACAGAATAGGCTGTTAAACTGCGGTGAAACACACTGAATGGAATATGTGAGTTTAATATTTGAGTTTGAAAACTTAACAGTATTTCTTATTATTCTGCAACTGTACAGAGTACACAGAATAGGCTGTTAAACGGCGGTGAAACACACTGAATGGAATATGTGAGTTTAATATTTGAGTTTGAAAACTTAACAGTATTTCTTATTATTCTGCAACTGTACAGAGTACACAGAATAGGCTGTTAAACGGCGGTGAAACACACTGAATGGAATATGTGACTTTAATATTTGAGTTTGAAAACTTAACAGTATTTCTTATTATTCTGCAACTGTACAGAGTACACAGAATAGGCTGCTAAACTGCGGTGAAACACACTGAATGGAATATGTGACTTTAATATTTGAGTTTGAAAACTTAACAGTATTTCTTATTATTCTGCAACTGTACAGAGTACACAGAATAGGCTGTTAAACGGCGGTGAAACACACTGAATGGAATATGTGACTTTAATATTTGAGTTTGAAAACTTAACAGTATTTCTTATTATTCTGCAACTGTACAGAGTACACAGAATAGGCTGCTAAACTGCGGTGAAACACACTGAATGGAATATGTGACTTTAATATTTGAGTTTGAAAACTTAACAGTATTTCTTATTATTCTGCAACTCTGCAGAGTACACAGAAAAGGCTGCTAAACTGCGGTGAAACACACTGAATGGAATATGTGACTTTAATATTTGAGTTTGAAAACTTAACAGTATTTCTTATTATTCTGCAACTCTGCACAGTACACAGAATAGGCTGCTAAACGGCGGTGAAACACACTGAATGGAATATGTGACTTTGATATTTTAGTTTGAAGACTTAACAGTATTTCTTCCTATTCTGCAACTCTGCACAGTACACAGAATAGGCTGCTAAACTGCGGCGAAGCACACTGAATGGAATATGTGACTTTGATATTTTAGTTTGAAGACTTAACAGTATTTCTTCCTATTCTGCAACTCTGCACAGTACACAGAATAGGCTGCTAAACTGCGGCGAAGCACACTGAATGGAATATGTGACTTTGATATTTTAGTTTGAAGACTTAACAGTATTTCTTCCTATTCTGCAACTCTGCACAGTACACAGAATGTGCTGCTAAACTGCGGCGAAGCACACTGAATGGAATATGTGACTTTGATATTTTAGTTTGAAGACTTAACAGTATTTCTTCCTATTCTGCAACTCTGCACAGTACTCAGAATGTGCTGCTAAACTGCGGCGACGCACACTGAATGGAATACGTGACTTTGATATTTTA
The DNA here is from genome assembly GCA_037306005.1 of Rhinophrynus dorsalis. Taxonomy (NCBI): domain Eukaryota; kingdom Metazoa; phylum Chordata; class Amphibia; order Anura; family Rhinophrynidae; genus Rhinophrynus; species Rhinophrynus dorsalis. Next base: position 495,797,764 of record CM074720.1, read on the forward strand.
GTTTGAAGACTTAACAGAATGTGCTCTAATCTGCAACTTTGCACACTAAACAGAATGTGCTCTAATCTGCAACTTTGCACACTAAACAGAATGTGCTCTAATCTGCAACTTTGCACACTAAACAGAATGTGCTCTAATCTGCAACTGTGCACACTAAACAGAATGTGCTCTAATCTGCAACTTTTCACACTAAACAGAATATTTTTTTTTTTTTTTTTTTTGTTTTTTTCCCCCCACACACAATATAACCTGCTGCCCCCACACACAGTAGTCCTAAAAAGGACTTTTGGTTCTTTTTTGTCACAATTTTTGTTTTTTCCTCCCTACACTGCCTTTCCCTTCCTATCCTCAGCTCTCCCTGGCTCAGACTGAGCCGAACTCGATGGTCAGGTGCTATACAGCACCTGACCACGGGTTCTGGCCAGCCAATCAGTGTAATGCCAGCAGCCAACATGGCTGCTGGCATTACACCGATGTCAGAGCCTCCCTGCACGTTTATTGGCTGCGCAGCAGCCGCAAAACGTGCGGGGAGGAGACCCGAACATGGCGGGCGAGCACATGCGGTACTCGTACGAGTACCGCCATGTGCCGAGCAGAGCGATGCTCGAGCCGATCCGAGCATCGGCCGAGCATGCTCGCTCAACACTAGTTTTCATATCTATCTGTATAACATGGCTGAGGAAGAGAACTGAGAGGACTTGAAAGCTTGCATTCTAACTCTGCTTAGTTAGCCAGTAAAGGTATTTGTGGTCAGGGCTTCCAGAGTATGATAATTATGGAGGATTGCTTCAGGGGATTAGGTGACGAAGGTGACCTGAAAAGAGGGCCACCTTAACAAGTCCTTAGAGAAAGGGGTGTAGATGGGGGGGCACAATTGACGATGCGTCCTGTGGGAGAGGCTGCGGCCCACTATTTAGGGCTTGCAGCCCCTCCCACAAATACAGGCCCTGCCTTTCACTTGTGGTCAGGGCTTCCAGAGTATGATAATTATGGAGGATTGCTGACCCCCTGAGCTATCGTAAGCTTCAGGGGATGAGGCAACGAAGGTGACCTGAAAAGAAGCAAAAGAGACTGTATTGATATAATTTAATTATTTGCTAGTTTAGTAAGTGCTTTGCCGATTTCGCATCAGGATTGGGGATGTATCTATTGAGGCATACAAATTGCTATCTACCGAGTTGTATTATATGAGCGGAGATTGATTCTTGTGGCTGATGATACTGCTCCTATCCTAAAAGAATGACCTGGGCACTGATAGGATTGTGGCCTAAACTTGACAGGATGGTACTTGTATAATGCGTGAAAGTGGATGTACTGAGTGGCATGTAGGGAGTGGAAGTAGTGGACTATCATCTGAGTGCTGTTGTATGGCGGTAGTGAGGCAAGTTAGTGTTTGTAGGGACATCACTGGTCATGAGTGATGAAATATGGGATAAGTGACCAGCGTTAGACTTATCGTTTGGAGTGAGTGATGGAGTGAATTGATCTGAGTGGCGGGTGAGTTGGTTCTGCTCATGAATGCTATTGATCTCATGTGACAGGAGAACTCGGTTGGACGGAAAAGCCAAAAATGCAAGGCATGCTGCTGCCTTGAGTACTATTGTTGCTGCGATGGTTGGAAGGCTGCTGCTAAATACTGTTGAAAAACTGGCAAGATGGGAGAGGATAAAATGTCAAAGCATTTAGTACTTCCTATGGCCATTGTTCTGTGGACCATTGGGTGCCACAAATGCTGAGGAGGCCCTGATCCTTCTGCTGCATCTATATAGACTGCTGGCTATGTGGGTAGGGGAAGGGGGAATAAGGACAGGCCGTTTAATGTTTTAGGAGTTTGACCACATGCGTAAGTCTGAGAGGCTGCTTGATAGAGGGTAGTGATGGAGCTAAACTGAGGTGCTTAAAGGAGCAGGGAGATAACATGGGAAATGAATGATCTCCCATGGGGTATTACTTTCCTGATGAACTGAGGTAGCCTATGAGGGATGGAGATCTAGTTCGACATAGAAGGTTTGGATTTCTTATGTTAAAGTCTGGAATGTAATTACCATCTTAGTGAATGAGTAAGGATTTGAGTGTGTACCCTTCAACCTCTGCTAGGAGGTAAGGATTGGTGTACGTAATCTTCGATTTCTATGAAGAGGTAAGGATTATAGTGTAGTCTTTCTGCCTCTGTGAAGAGGTAAGAATTAAAGTGTGAGTTCTTTGGCCTCTGAAAAGAGGTAAAGATTAGAGTGTCATTTCTGCTGCCTCTGCAAATAAGTAAAGATTAGAGTTCAGTTCCTTCAGCCTCTGCAGAGAGGCAAGGATTGAAAGTGTGATCCTTCGGCCTTTGTGAGGAGGTAAGGATTGAAGTTTGATCTTTCGGCCCCGGCAAAGAGGTAAGGATCGAAATGTGATCCTTAGGTCTCTGCGATGAGGTAAGGATTGAAATGAAATCCTTCAGCCTCTGCGATGAGGTAAGGATTGAAGTGTGATCCTTCGATAATGGTTGGTTATCAGTTTAGGCTTAACTAGAGCCTGGTAGGTGACTTGTTTCTCCTTCGTACTCTTGGTGGTAAGGCTCTTGACTGAGGGAACCTTCTGCCTCTGCAAAGAGGTAAGGTGTCTGAGTGAGGGAACCTTCTGTCTCTGAGAAGAGGTGAGGTATCTGTCTGTGGGACCTTCAGCCTCTGCGAAGAGGTGAGGTATCTGCCTGTGGGACCTTCGGCCTCTGTGAAGAGGTGAGGTATCTGTCTGAGGGACCTTCAGCCTCTGCGAAGAGGTGAGGTATCTGTCTGTGGGACCTTCGGCCTCTGCAAAGAGGTGAGGTATCTGTCTGTGGGATCTACCTCTTTGAAGATGTGAGGTATCTGCCTGGGGAACCTTCGGCCTCTGTATGCAACCTGAATTGTGCATCAGATGGGCCGACTGGAAGAGGCTATGCTTACTTAGGGAAAAGACAGTGCAAGTTACCAATAGTAAGTATAGCACTCTTTTTAAATACTCAGGTTATGCCTTATGCTTGTGGTTAACTGTTTAACCCATTAAGGACCCTCTGGTCCCCAAGGGGTTAAGGAGATGACCATTCACCTGTGACCCTACTAGGTGCAAGAGAAATATTGCTTCATAAGCAGAGTGGGGTAAATATCATTAGCTCTGGTTAATGTGCCAGGGTAGGGGAGCTCAGTGTTACCGATAGTGTGGAATGACTATACCTTTTAATGATGTCTGTAATTGATAATAGAAGATGTAGTGCTTCATAGAACTGGTTTAGATGCAATTAGTTGGGACCAGATTTGTAGCTCCTTGGTGCGCCTGAAACAAAGAACCTGAAATATCACGTGCATAGATGTGGCTGTGATGAATACAATCCTATGACAGATATATTACATAGCTTGAATTTGACAGTGATATTCATATAATTCTTATCGGTGGGTTAGTCTGAGATATTTAATGTTTTATTATTGTGGAGAGTGTAGAGTGGAGGGAGAGAGTGGGATTATAATTCCCATGATTCACAGTTTGCTGGTTGGGGACGCTAGTGTTGGGTATGCAACTTAATTTTGGTATAATTAGAGGTGGGTGAAACCTTGTGTGGAAAACATAATGAATAGTAAGCATTTGAATGACTATCATGGCGCTGCAGGACGCTGGTAGTCTGGATTACTTGTTGTGTGATGCTCAGCAAACGAACAGAGAACTATATAATTGTCAGTGACTTTGTCCTGGTGGAGAGTAGAGAGTTAATTTTAAAAAGCAGGATTGTTTGAAAGTCTGTTTAAAATGTGTTAAATTAGCTCATTCTTCAAGACAAAGGGAGCCTCTTTGCTTTAATATGAGGGTGAAATAGTTGAGTGAGTTTTAGGGTTATTGATGACGTTGTCCCAGACAATAAGGTATAAAAGAAGATTTATTATCTTATGAGAAAATCTCAAAGTCTGGGAAGAAGATATACTCCCATGTGAGAAAGTCTGGTAGGATGACATGTTTATGTGACGTATGATAACGCCCCAAATTCCTGGTTTTTGAGAAAACACAGACCAGGTATCATTTTAGGTGTGAATTTTAATGTGGAGTAAGAGCTCCATCTTGAGAGCACATAGCGTTATTATTAGTGCTTGGAATTTTTATTATAATGTATTCGTGATGTCATAGGGAAATTAGGAATTAAGAGTATGCAATCAGATAATACTGATGATGTCACTGCATAATAAAATTGATCTTTATCCAATCAGAGGAGATTCTGATAAGAGTAATTTTACATTATAAATATGTAAGCTTTGAGAGAGAGGGGGCCTCTTGAATTCCTGCTCTGTTTTCCTGAAGTGTACCTGGCTGGCTGTGAAAGAGATACTAAGAAACACTTATTGGACTGGTCACTATATCTTTCCTTATTTTAATTCTGCAAAATTCAGAATCAAATATATAGTTCTTCTATATTTGAAGAAACATAATTATAACATAACATAATGTCATTAATCTTAATCGGACTGGCCACCCAATTGTGACCAACTATAATAAGCTATATCGGCTGTAGTAATTCTGAATTAAACAGAATTTGTTAATTAACTGGTAAATTGTCATATTTTGCCAGATAATAAAATAGTGGATAGCAGTGAGATCTATTTATCCTTGTTTATAAATTAGTTAATATAATCGTTGATATTTCTATAATATATTGTGTTTCTAGAAAGGTTATTATAGCGAATATTTCATCTGGGGGAATTCTTTGAATTAGTTTATTAACCCTTCTACTGCTATTTGTCTAATTAATTTCAGGTGTTTCTTTGGATTTCTTTGTGTGTGTTTTGGGTCTAAACTTTATTTAAACCTCACACTAGACAAAAGAAGTCACTATCTTGGGTGTGGTATCCTATATTACTAAGTGGATTAACCCTTGGAGTACCCTACAGGTTTTACATAGGATTGCTACAGTCATGTTTATGATTTATGTTGCATGAAGTTTGGTATACTGTCTAGACATATATTAGTGAATTGATTCTACGTATATTCTTGGTATTATCTATTATTGACTATATTAAGTGCAATTTATATGTTTTATTCAGAAGGTATGCAATATTTGAAATCAGTAGATAATTAAATGATAGTGATTTCAGTCTGGGATTTTATTCCAGTGAGTTTCTCTAAATGTGGTTATTATATAAGGTATAAGGAAATTGTCAGAGGACCTGGAATAATATTAAAGCTGACTCTCCTGACAACATACCTTAAACTTCAATTAGCATAGTTTATACAGTTTCTGGGGCAGAGGTATTCATATATGCTGCTGCCAACTGTATTTTAATTAATTATAGATCAATTATCCTTTTCTATGCTGCTGAGTTCAATTATTGTAATTTAATACTGCTACCTATGTGTGGTTAACCCTTCAATTGCTGGTAATCATAATGGTGATAATTGTGGCTTGAGTTACTGTGTATCTATTGAAATTGGTATTCACTCATTTATGTCATTGTTGCTTACACTTTTTATATATATAGTATTTACTTAAATAATTTATATATATTTTTGAACAAATATGCGTAATTGATTATTTAATCAGTTCTTTACTGTGAAGTAATGTGTCAATACCTAGTATTGTGTAAAGTTCTCAAAATTATATTATTTATCTATTTATGTGAAGATATCTTGTTTAACCCTTCCTTGGATACCTTCGACATCATGAGCGTCATGATTACTAGTGTAATAATTGAAAACAACATAGTTACTTTGGGTTTTATCCTAATGTGACCGTAGGAATGTAGACGCTAGAAGAGACAGCTCTTGCATCTGTGAGCAGTCTTGATGGCTGGGGAATGTAGGACCTGAAGTGATGCGAAGCAAACTTCTTGCAATTTGTTGACGCTGCTGTGAGACAGGAACGCTGCTTCTGACGTACGTAACGTACGCACAATTGACGATGTGTCCCGTGGGAGAGGCAGCGGCCCGCTATTTAAGGGCTTGCAGTCCCTCCCACAAATGCAGGCCCTGCCTTTCACTAACTTGACTATATTTGTCTCCTGTATTTCTACGGCTAACACGGTACCAACTCTCATTGTTTACCATTTTTCTAAACAGACAAAAATGTGAAGGTTGAGATTAAGATGTACATTCATAGATTTTATTATTCTTATTGTGAGATCTAATACTAGCAACATATTTATATATGTGTCCCTTTCATAAAACCCTTCCACCCTAGGGGTACCATGAAAATGTCAGACTGCTTCTATGGGGTGCTTTGGGCAACTAATTATTGAGAACCACTGTTCTAGAGTATGTGGTTTTGCCCTCTCTGATGTTTAAATTATATTGACGAATTGTGAATATTTAAATACATGGACAAATGAAAAATCCAATTGACCTTCACTGGACAAGGGAAGGCAACCTGCAGTTCTTAAGCTTTAATTGGGTTACAACTTCCATCATCCTCAGCTGTTGGTTGGTGGATATGAAAAATATAATCCAACAACATATTTTCAATTCTTTTAGCCCTATGTTCACAAAAGAAGTGGATAATTTCTGGTGCAAGTTAAACAAATAAATACAATTGTGACAAACAAAATTTCCCAGTGATTTAAGTGAGTGTAATCCCACGGAATGTTAGCAGCTGCATTTTGAGGCACAGATGTATAGTGGTGGGGGCCTCCCATTTCAGGGAGGCCTTACCTTGGTTTTTCAAAAGTCCCATATTTTCAGCAAAGGAGCACATAAATCCTATGATCAGAAAAGAGACAGGCTGTCCTGAATGCACATCACACCAGGACTGATGTATTAACACACCTGGGAACTCTCCAGATCTGCCCCTGGGACTCTGGCTTTGGTGAGTTTCCTGGGTAACTCTGCCCATTATCATACTTTCTGCCTACTTCCTACCCTGTACAGCCCACTTCCCAGCTCAATCCTAATTAAGCCCCTTCCACATGATTAAGCCCCATGATGCTATACATGTCATTTAGACCTGCCCAAAATGCAATCCATGAGCTCGCTCAGGGACTCAGCACAAAAAAATTCCAAGGTATGTGTTATGTGCAGTAAATCAATTGCATCATTGATTTAAATATTTTAAGCACTTGAATGCTAGGTAGGTCTCCAGAATTCATGTGGTCAAGAGCACCAATGAAATCAATGTGAATTTGGGGAGTTTTATTTGTTCCCAATGTACTTATGGAAGGCAACCACAAAACGTAAAGAAATCTTATATTTGGTTACCTCCATTCACCAGGGACTGCAAAGGTTCTTTAAACTCCCCTGAATGTCAGAGGTCTTGAGTAACTTGAGAAGCAATTCAGAGGAGACCTCTTTAGATTTAAAGGGGTTATAAAAAAAAATCTAATTATTGTACTTGTCCCCTTTGGTGCCGTTGGTGTGACACAGACTTACTCCACTTTTCTTTTGGGCGCAGGGCTCTTAGATCTCTACACAAGCATCCTCTCTAACATAAATATGTGATTTTTAAAAACATAAAATAGGAGAAAATAAATAACTACAGCAAATCAAGTTCACCAATACCCCACAGTGAATGTCTTGTTAGCTTTCTTATTTTACTTTATTTATATTGTCAAAAGATGATTCAGCGTTGCCAGCTAACATTTACATTTCTCCAATCCTAGATACATCATATAAATAATGAGGAGCTTTATAAATAATAGACTGGTTTCCTAAGATTCTCTAGGAACATTTCCTTTCATACGTCTGTTGTCATACAGTGCTTCAGTAACTTGTATAGTTTGGCAAATATCCACCTATCTGCTCTCTAGTCTACTCTGCCACACAGCAATACTTAATGAATATAGGAAATTCCTTATTGCAGCCGTGGAAAAAAATAATTATGTTTGTTGGGTTGGTGTGCATTTATCCTTTCAGTGAAAGAGGCATAGGGATTTTTTCAGCATTTTCAGCATTTTATTATGCATCTAATTGGGTATGCTTGCTTTAGGTAACTTTCTAGTTAGATATGGAAACTATATATTAGTCACCAAGATATCTGCATTCATATTCCAGTCAGATAACCTAGATTATGGATAGAGACCTATTTAAAATACCATAAGGTAGAAGTACAGATTCTCTGGTCAACAGAAGTTCAGTATTCAGATTCCAGAGTGCAACAGCAAGGCATATTCATGTTAGCATTAGGAAAAGTGCAGATTTTTCCAGTCATGCCCATGTATTTAAATACCCCTGACCCAGGCACGTGGAGTTGAAAAGTGGTGTAGCCAAGTTCTATCTGAAAGGTGGCATTCATTGGTCAGATGCGGCAACAGATAATTGAATTCATACCTCCAAGATTGTGGTGAATGGGGACTTGATTTGTGGGGGTGGCGAATCTGTGAGGTGATTTGCTTATGGCAGTAGGGGAGAAGCTGGGTTGATGGTGAGAGTGTATAGATTTTAAGGTGGTAGGCCAAATATGTTACTCAGTTGAGAAGGATGAGGGACCTCTTGGGCTTGGCCACATGGCTGGCCTGAAGGGAGGTTCTTTCTAAAGGTGGTATCATCAAATGAGAGAGTTTGGGCATAAAATTCATGCCTGGCTGGTTACCTCACCAGGGCTCAATCCTTCCTAGCTTCCCCAGCCATCTATATTCCATCCTGTGATGTCAATAAAATATCTGTGGCCAACTGTCATGTCTTTGTTAAATTATGAGAATTACAAGGGGATAATCCTATATCTCAAAGTCATGTGAACATATCACATGTAAACTATATTTGCAATGGATGTGGTACCACTTATGAGTGAGGGGGACAGATCTCAACTGCTGTTATTAATAAAGGCACGTGTGTTTTTTTTCTCCAAGTAGCAGGCACTGCTGCTCCAAAACCACCTTTGTATGAAGCTGGAACAGTATGTTGTGTGCTTGACCTTTGAATGCCAAAGGGCAAAGCAATGGGTTGGGGAACTCTCTGTCATTCAGAGAGTTAAAGGAGAACTAACATCTCCTAATAACTACCCACTTACCTTACTATAACCATAAAATCCTTATGTCCCTTATAAAATTTGATGTTGATAAAATCAATCAGTCCTTGGTGTCATGTCCATAGAGGAGTACATGACAGATTCTAGAAGGACCACAGGACGTCAGACTCTGCTCATTTTATGTGGTAATCTTAGCACTTTAACCCTTTGAGTGCCAGAGAGGTATCAAATGCATTGCAAAGCAATGCAATGGATACCTTTCCGGCACTCAAAGGGTTAATGTCTTGTGCACCCCCCGGGTCATTGTACTCTGCTTGCTTCAGATTGTAAAAAAATGCTTCCAGCAACTGTCACCTCTGCTTCCATGAACATCCGGTAGCTCTGCTTCACCTCTGCTTCCATGAACATCCAGTAGCTCTGCTTTACCTCTGCTTCCATGAACATCCAGCAATGATTGAAGATGTTATCTCATGAGCAAAGGAGGAGCAATGTGTATCAATGTATTCCACGTCCCTTCTGGCACTGAACGATTTAATCCTTAATGAACCAAAATGACCACAGACAGTTCATTTCTATATTATAGATGCTTCCTTTCGATAATGTCAAAAGGAGGAGGAGGATTACTGCATGTACTCACTGTACTTTTAACCCTATATGTGCCAACATTTACATAGTTTATTATTTATTAAATTCAGTGACTCCACGGACATGACATCCAGGATGGAATGAAAACGTTATCTCTTGAGCAAAGGCACAATGGCAGAATTCATAGGGGACATTATGATTTTAAGGCCATGGTAAAGTAAGTTGGGTTATTATATTGAGGCATCAGCTCACCTTTAAGTCCATGGGTCATAACCCAAGGGTGGACATCCTGAGGCCCTCTAGCTATTGTTATCATTCCCCAGCCAGCCATTGTAGTCTTGAATATCCTCAATACTCATTAGCTAAAGCAAATAACAAAATAAGGACTACTGAGCTAAATAATCTATATTTACTCCTTTAAATGTCATCTGACACCCCTCTGGCACTGAAAGGGATAAATAATATTGTCTGTGTACATTTTGGTACATTTAGGGTTAACTCTTTGAGTTCCAGAGGGGTACGGAATGCATTACTTTTCAATGCATTCTGTACCCCTCTGGCACACAAATGGTTAATAGTAAAGTGAGTATGTGCAGTTATTCTCCTCTTCTTGGATTTACAAGAAAACAGTAAATATACAATAGAAACAAACTGTCCCTGCTTGCTCTGGTTTATTTAGGATAAACCCTTTCAGCTCCAGAGAGGATGTACAATGCATGTGTTGCTCTGCAAAGAGTTGCCTGCCCTTCTGGCACTCAATGGGTTAATTAAATACAGTAAGTGTGCAATAATTTGTCACTTTGTGAAAAATAGGTGTTTTTGAAAGAATACAATATTTTACATTTGTCATTTTTACTTCAAACAATAGATGATGAGATACTTAGATTCTTTTCTTATCAGTTTTTGTCAACCAAATGGAACTGGTCAACAGGAACAGGCAGCTGATAATATAGAGCAGTGTGGAACGTTAGTATCTTCCAGATATGCCTACCAGATTTGCACTAAATATAAATATCATTTGAATACAAAATACAAAATGTCTTATATTTTGCTAAATGTTATTTCTTTAAAAAATAATCGAGTGGGAGTTCAACTTTAAGAAAAGGAAGTAGTTTTAGAATGAGAATTAACTGAACATGCACAGTTAATTCTTACTTTGGTGAACGGTAGCTAGCCATTGTCGATAATTATTGGCCATAATCCATATCTGCCATTTATACAACAAAAGTATTAAAGTTGCAGATTTTATTTGTAAGTTATTTAATTTTTTCTTAATTTCCTTATCCCTGGTAGTCTCTATATGAATCTTAAAGGGATAGTAATGTTTCATAAAAACAGCAGCTCCAATTAATCTTCATAGTATTTGGGTCATGGACAGTGTTATTTCAATACTGTCAGATTTTTAGTTCAAGAGTAATTAAATGACTCTCCCGCCCCTTTTACCTAGTGTAAGCTACTCCCCTCAGATGTGGAATCTGGTCTTGAGACCAGACGGGTCACAGCAAGGGACAATCTTCTTACTGTGAGCATAAGGAAATCCCTGCCCCCTTGACAGGTTTTTCCTTATGTTCAATGAAGATTGTCAGTCTCTCTGCGATCCAACCAGACAGTCTTGCTGCTCTGAGGTGAGAAGTGTTACATCAGTATAAGGGGCAGGAGGGAGATACTTTATCATTCAATTACTCTTGAACTACAACTCTGACATTATCGAAATAACACTCTCCACAGCTCAAATATTATGAAGATTTATTGGAGCTGCTTTTATTGTGACATTATTATCCCTTTAAGTCGTTTTTAATTAATTCTAAAACTGAAATAATTAGATTAGAATGTAAGTAGGTTTTGTTTTTTTATAATTTAAAGACTAATTTCCTAGATGTCAGTTATTTGTTTGCTAAATATTTTTAAATTCCCATTTATAAAATATCTGAATTGCAAGGTTGTATTTTATAACGAGACAATTGGTTATAAATAGAAAATGTTCACTAACATTGCTCTCTGATACCTATCCTGTCATCAATTGCCTGAAAATCCATCTCCTGGATACCATGAGGTCTCATATTTCCTACATAATCTTTTCCTCTTCTTTAAAACACAATTATAGCCTAGAAATAAATTGCTCTTAATTTGTTTAACAGATTATCATCCCTAAGGAGGTGGCCTTCATAGAGCAATCAGATATATCTATCTATTTGCATAATATCTGCAGGTTCCTGGTGATGATAATGATCTCTATTAAAGTCTGCCTCTTGGTCATACAGCCACACAATATATAATAGGACTCATAAGGGACCCTAGCTGTTATCAGATTGACACTGAACCAACTAGCAGTTTACTTCAACAGAGATCAAATGCAATATTAAACAGTAAATAGGGATAACTGACTGCAGTATGAAAAGGACAGTAATGTCCCATAAAAATAGTTTAGACTTTTGTAGAGACTAAAAAATAAGTTAAATGCCACACATCCTATCTCTCAAACTGCTATGGTTTGAGAGATATCCTCTGCTAAAGTTCCTCTTCTTCTGATGCCAGCTGTAAAGCTGACAGAAGGAGATCCATGTCAGCCGACCAGACACACTTTTTAGGCCATTCCAAAGAAATATTTCTTTTTAAATCGCACTATTGCGGCTCTGCTGAAGAGTCGCTTGTCGGTCCCTGGACCAGGAACTCTTGCTGTCAGCTTACAGATGATGTCAGGAGAAGAGGAGGGAGAGGGGAATTTTAACAGAGGATATCTCTCAAACCATAGCAGTTTGAGAGATAGGATCTGTAGCATTTAACTTATTTTTTTAATCTCTACTAAACTCTAAACATTTTTATGGGACATTACTGTCCCTTGAATGATGCCTATCTAGTAGGTGCCACTTATTCTTATGGTATATTTCCCCTCTGAGTGCCAGAGGGGTTCACAACACATTTGAAAGCAATGTGTAGAGTAACTCTCTGACATTCAAATGGTTAAGTCTATTTCTCTTCTGCACACCACATTTCTTATCTTGCTACAACCCTTCCCACTTGCACTCTCCTTAGGATTTCCCTCTGTCCACACAACTAGATTCATATAGGTAAAAGGTGGTACTGCATTAGCTGTAGTGAAAGCAGGAGATTGGTTAGTTAGCCAATAAAGGTATCCTTTTACTCTACCAGTGCCCATCTAGAGTCATGTCTTCCAGTTAATAACATTTTCATTGGCTTTCCCTTGACTTTGATGTGCTCTCTTTTACCATTGTTAGATGACCGCAGACACTATATACATAAAGATACATTGTAAGGTATGGACTGATTGTTCTGTACCATATTTGAACTGGCCAAACCTCTTTTAATGAAGTCATGGACCTGTATACAATCCAGAGGGCCAGGCCACTTTTTTTTTGCTTGTTAACCGCTTGATAACCAGAGGCATGCACAACAAATTGCTTCTGAATGGTGGCAGGGCCGGTGCAAGGATTTTTGTATACACAGGCGAAGGTGCATTTTGATGCCCCACCCCGACCTGGACACAATCCCCTGCCCTCCCCCTGACCTTGCCACAATCCCCTGCCCCCGCCCACATATTCACCTCCACACTCTTCCCACCTCCACATTGCCCCTTCCACAATGCTCCCTTCATCTCCACATTGCCCCTTCCACAATGCCCCCTTATCTCCACAACGCCCTCTTATCTCCACATTGCCCCTTCATCTCCACAATGCCCCGTCCACATTGCCTCTTCTACAATGTTCCCTTCATCTCCACATTGCCCCTTCCACAATGCCCCCTTATCTCCACATTGCCCCTTCCACAATGCTCCCTTATCTCCACATTTCCCCTTCATCTCCACAATGCCCCCTTATCTCCACATTGCCCCTTCATCTCCACAATGCTCCCTTCATCTCCACAATGCCCCTTCCACAATGCTCCCTTCATCTCCACAATACCCCCTTATCTCCACAATGTCCCTTCCACAATGCCCCCTTCATCCCCACATTGACCCTTCCATAATGCCCCTACATCTCCACAATGCCCCTTCCATAATGCCCGTTCATCTCCACATTGCCCCTTCATCCCATACCTTGAGTCCCTGGTAGTCTAGCGGCGTGCCATCACTTAGAGTTCTGTGCCTCCTTCGGCACAGAGCTGAAGCTCCGTGCGCTGCTCTCAGTAATGCAGAGCGCTAGGAGATGACGTCATCTCCCAGCGCTCTGTATTACTACAGAGCCTGGGTCTCTCTGCGGTGTGTCACATAGACGCCGAGAGGGAGATCTTGGTAGTGTAAATCAGCGCTCCCTAGCGGCAGATATATATATTAAAGAAAAAAAAATCCCAGCTTCCCCCTTTTCGGCGCCCCTCCATTGCGGCGCCCTAAGGCAGCTGCCTGTTCTGCCTTAATGGTAGCGCCGGCCCTGACATCATCTCCCAGCGCTCTGTATTACTACAGAGCCTGGGTCTCTCTGCGGTGTGTCACATAGACGCCGCGAGGGAGCGCTTGGTAGTGTAAATCAGCGCTCCCTCGCGGCAGATATATATGTTTAAAAAAAAAAAAATCCCAGCTTCCCCCTTTTCGGTGCCCCTCCACTGCGGCGTCCTAAGGCAGCTTCCTATTCTGCCTTAATGGTAGTGCTGGCCCTGAATGTAGGATGTTAGTATCTGGCTGGCAGGGAGTGGCTGTTGAGAGAGACTGCATTGCGGAATATTGGTATCTGGCTGACAGGATGTGGCTGGTGGGTGGATGGCAGAGCAGTGTAGAATGTTGGTATATGGCTGAGAGGTAGTGGCAGGTGGGAGGGAGAGCAGTGTAGAATGTTAGTATCTGACTGGCAGAGAGTGGCAGGTGGGAGGGAGAGCAGTGTGGAATGTTAGTATCTGGCTGGTAGTGAGTGGCTGTTGAGAGGGACTGCAGTATAGAATGTTAGCAGGGGTGGACTGGCCCAGGGGGCAGGGGGGCAACTGCCCCCCTGGACCGCTGGACCAATCACACTTGTGGGCCGGTGCCAGAGGTTTGTGAAACGCAATGCACTGCATACCCCTCTGGCACTCAAAGGGTTAATTAGCACTCAGTACCAGACATGTGCTATTATGAAACAAAGTGCTGCCAGAGGTTAAGTGAGACACTCAGGAAACGAGCCACTCAGGCAAAAGACAGTGTACAAGAAGATGTACTGTTCTGTGCCAATATAGACTTATCCAATGAAACACCAGCCACTGCATCTAGGGGGCAGCATTGCAGTGTTTCACTGGATAATGAGGACCCAAGTGCAGAGTCAGGAAGAGTAGCATGTTACATCACTCACTGCAGAGTGGATGATTCTGAGACCAGCTGGAACCTCCAAACCTGTCCTTTGGTCCAGCAAGTGAACCATCTCATGGCTCTCCCTGTAGGCTGAGTGACCATGAGTTGAGGATGATCACAGGATCTCCCCTGACAGGCAAAGTAGACACTTGCCTAGATTACCAGATGAGGGTGCTAAAAATGTGCATACCTTGCAACTAGACATGACTAGTGGCATGATATTACCAGTCCCTTATGTTACAGGGAGTTCTCTGGCCCCTGTATCTATGAGGAAGTGAAATGGACAAAATCAGTCTGATCCCAACCTTAGGGTACCGTCACAGGAGTCAGTGTGCACCCTGTTTCAGTAAATACTACATCCAGGATCTCCTACAGCCTTCTGATACTGGTTGGCCCCTGCATCAAAAATACCCCCTCTAATGCTAGGCATATGCAGTGGTGTTTGGAAGGGAAAATTGTCATTTATTTAAAATAAAAAATCAAAGTGATGTTTTTACCTTAGCTGGATGGGTCCACTGAATGTGATGATGCTTATTTAATGATCCTGCTCTGCTTGTTCATCTCGTGTTCTGTGATCCTCTGAACACTGCTGGCACTGCAGGGGTTCCCCCATTTCCCACCCATATGGTATGAAAAGCAAAACAGTAATTGCACTGGGGAGGCAGCCACAAGGGGGTGCTATGGAACCCAATCCAAAATAATGACAAGGGCTGCACTTTACCAGCAGACTTTACTGGTTTGCAGCAACATGATAGAGGAGCAAAACAGCCAGCCAGACAGGAGAATCCAGACTATATTGGACTATTTCCTTTCCTCTCCTTGCCCTCTGCACTGGGCTATGGATACAGCAGAGCAACTGACTGGTGTGTGTTTGTACACAGGAAAAGATGGGGCAGGAAAAGAAGCTGTACTGGATGTGAAAGTATGAGTGGTGTTACAGTGAGAAAAAAATTGTGTATGTGTGAGAGAGAGTGTGTGTGTATGTGTTTGTTTGTTAAACAAATGGCTCTCCAGATTTTGATTGAGTACAATTAACATCATTCTGCTGTCCATTTGCTGTTTGCAGATGATAGAAGTACAGTCAAACAAGAGCTGAAGAGCCATTGGTTAGTCACACCTGCTCTATTCACTTTGAACTGTATGTTTGACTGGTGTCCCATATCTCTTTCTTCTCCCCCCTCTGTGTCATGTAAAGCAGAACACAAATGTCCTACTGATTTAAAGGTAGTAAACTGCAGCATAGACATCTTTTATTGCAATGTGTATAAACATCTATATACAGTAGATAACAGGAGCTCTGGAGTGCCTACTCTCTTAAAAGAGACTTTTTTAAATTTGATTCTCACTCACTCTCTTACTGTACTGTGATTGTGGGGTCCCAGAGCACCAACTAGCACAGGCAGCATGGGATCATTATATACAGAAGCAACATTGAGTGTAAACAATCCTACTAGCTTGAGTGGCAAGTTCACATATACTTTTTTATTATTGTAAAAAATGCCTATTTTCCCTTCTTTCCATATTTTCCCCTTCACTTCTTGCTCCAACTTCTTGCTCCTTCCCTCCCTATATCTTATTCCTTCCTCCCTCCCTCCCTGTCTCACTTCATTCTTCTGTCATCTTCCTTCTTCCATCCCTTCACCTTTCTCCTTCATTCCCACTTTTCTGCTTTCCTCCCCCTACATGTTGTTCATCCCGCCATCATCTTCATCCCTCCATCTTCTCTCTTCCTCCCCCCTACACATCCAAAGTCTCCCTCTCACTCCCTCTTCTTCCTCCCTTCAGGTTGCTTCCTTGCTCCAGTTTCTCTCCTCTTCCTTTCATCTTCTTCCTCCCTCCCTCTTCTTCCTCCCTCCCTCCATGTAGCTTCTTCCTTCATCTCCCTCAAGATCTTCATTTCTCTCTGCTTCATCCCTCTATCTTATTCCTTCCTCTCATAGTTATCTTCCCTCAACCCTTCCACCTTCTCACTCCTTGATCTCCCCTCTGTCTCCTTTCATCCTTCATCTTTTTTTTTTTGTATAATATTGGTTGTAGGTGCAGTTGTATGATGTTTTATTAATTTTGTTATTGTGTGGATGAGGTGTGAAGGTGTGGGAAGAGCCTAATTACAGGGTAGGGATGGAGACTTCCTTATCAGAATTTGCAGGAGGGCCCCAGCATTTTGTGTTTTGAAACTGCCTACAACAGGGATATTTCGGCAATGCTGTGTGTTTCTGTCTTTACCACTATTGGGTTAGAACGGAGAGTTTCTGACTATACTTGTAGCCTCTGACATCTGTCTAAATCACTGTCTGCTTTGTAGCAAGTTTACATTTCCCACCTCAGTGCAGCCTTATCAGAATAAATTAGAGTGAAGTTAGAAATGTAAAAGTGCTTTAAAGCAGATATAATATGGCATAATTCTCTGTACTCATAATTCTCTGTACTCATAATTCACTGTATAAAGCTGCATTGGGGTACGATTGTCAGAGGGTTATACAATGCATTGCTTTGCAATGTGCTAGATACTATTTTGGCACTCAAAGGTTTAAAGTGTTGCAAGACTCTGAGATGCATGGCTCTCCTTTCTGTCACTCATGAGGTAAATGAAGATAGTAGATCTGATGGCAGATGTGCCAAGCAGGTCCATTTTAACTCTTGCACTGCAGAAAACAAATGTAAACAGAAAAGCAGCAACAGACTATACATTATTGCAGTCATTAAGCATTTGCGTGCCAGAAAGATATCCCACTCATTGCAAGGCAATGTGTTGGCTACCTCTCTGGCGCTCAAAGGGTTAAAGCGATCTATCACCCAAATTAAAGTTACCCCCCAAATAAATATGTACATAATGATAAGCATATCCATACTAGTATAATTTGGAATAAATCCAGCATTATTGACAAATCCAACTGAGATGGACAGGCAGGCATCAGTGCAGACATCTTGCCAAAGAAACATCTGCACACTTGCACTGTCCGTCCAAGTCTCCTCTAGGGGGCATTGCATTAATTGTACCTTAAGGTACAGGAAGGGACTGATGGCAGAGGAGCACAGATGCCTCTACAGCAAGGTGCTTGCCTGACCATCTCAGAATGAGTTGGATTCATCAATAACTCTGGACTTATTCCGGATAATAATAGTATGGATATGCTTATCGTTATGTGCATAATTATTTGGGGTAACTTTAATTTGGGTGATTGTTCCACTTTAAAGTGATCTGTCAAAAAAAAAAAACATCTCCATTTGAAAGAGGAAAAACATATATATCTATATATATATATCTATATCTATCTATCTATCTATCTATCTATCTATCTATCTATCTATCTATCTATATATATATAATAAAGTGTTTTCAACTGTTTTACAAAGAAAACAGTTTCATTAGATAGTTAAAAAAGTTTTAACCCTCCTGTAATCTATTTTCTATGTATCCCTAGAGATTAGCTTGGATGGTGGGCTGGAGAGATAGTAGAAATGGGCCACTTGATTGTACTTGCCCCCCAGGCCAAACATTGCCAGCCCTCCCCTGAATGTTGGTATCTGGCTGACAGAGTGGCTGACGGGTGGGTAGGTGGGAGGGCAGTGTAGAATGTTGGTATCTGGAAGGCAGGTGGTGGCAGGGGGGAGGGAGAGCAGTGTAGAATGTTAGTCTCTGACTGGCAGAGAGTGGCAGGGGGGAGGGAGAGCAGTGTGGAATGTTAGTCTCTGACTGGCAGAGAGTGGCAGGGGGGAGGGAGAGCAGTGTGGAATGTTAGTATGTGACTGGGCAAGGAGTGGCCAGTGCATGAGACAGCAGTGTGGAATGTGAGTATCTAGCTGGCAATGAGTGGCTGGTGGGAGGGAGAGCAGTGTAGAATGTTAGCATGTGACTGGCAGGGAGTGGCCAGTGCATGGGATAGCATTGTCAAATGTGAGTATCTAGCTGGCAGGGAGTGGCTGGTAAGTGGCAGAGCATTGTGGAATGTTAGTATCTGACTGGCAGAAAGTGGCTAGTGGGTGGGAGAGCAGTGTGGAATGTTAGCATATGGCTGGCAGGGAGTGGCTGGTGGGAGGGAGGGCAGTGTGGAATGTTAGTATCTGGTTGGCAGGGAGTGGCTGGTGGGAGGGAGGGCAGTGTAGGTGAGTGGTACAGCTGTGTGGAATGTTAGTATCTGACTGGCAGAAAGTGGCTAGTGGGAGGGAGAGCAGTGTGGAATGTTAGCATATGGCTGGCAGGGAGTGGCTGGTGGGAGGGAGGGCAGTGTGGAATGTTAGTATCTGGTTGGCAGGGAGTGGCTGGTGGGAGGGAGGGCAGTGTAGGTGAGTGGTACAGCTGTGTGGAATGTTAGTATCTGACTGGCAGAAAGTGGCTAGTGGGAGGAAGAACAGTGTGGAATGTTAGTATCTGGCTGGCAGGGAGTGGCTGGTGGGAGGGAAGGCAGTGTAGGTGAGTGGTACAGCTGTGTGGAAAGTTAGTATCTGACTGGCAGAAAGTGGCTAGTGGGAGGGAGAACAGTGTGGAATGTTAGTATCTGGTTGGCAGGGAGTGGCTGTTGGGAGGGAGGGCAGTGTAGAATGTTAATATCTGGGTGACATGCCAGACAATATTGTTGAATTTACATAAATTGACAAAGATAACAATTTTATAATTTTTTTTTTTTTTTTATAAAAATAGTTATAACTAGAAATGGCTAACATAAATATGTGATTTTCAAAATGATCGAACTGGTTATATGGGGTTAGTTCCACTTTAAGCCCTTCAATATATTTGATATAGACCATCATTTGATAGCTGGAGGCTCAAGATGACATGCAATAACTATTATTAGATTTGCAGCAACTATACCATAACAAAGCCACTTGAGAAGCATGAAAGTCACTTGAATAAATGACAGTTTTGAAGTTAATAACTGTGACATATACACTATTTAATAGATATGTGTGCTGTTACAACCTGATTTACAAGACACTGAGCAGTGAGGAAGGTAAAATTAACTCTTTGAGTGCCAACATTTTGCACAATGCATTGCACAATGAAAACCCATCTGGCATTCAGACGGTTTAAGGGGAGCTGACACCTAATAATATACCCCCATTTACCTTAATCTGGGCAGAAAACCCTAATGGCTGCTTTAAATCAGTTCTGGTTTGACTGGTTAAACAGAATTAATCTTTAATCCTTTAAGCATTGTTTAAATATCTCTGTATGCCTGAATTGCTGCTTAGAGGTGTACACCTGTTTAGCAGCTACATCGAAATGTGAGTGCTATATACATTATTTGTATGTCAATTGTTGTATTAAGTGATAGGCACTATTGGCACCCCCGTTTTTTCTGTCTGCTTCCTTGCATTTTCCATATGTATCCTCTTTTAAAGTGTTAGTAATGTCCAAAAAAAGTTTTTTGCTTATAGAAGAGCTTAAAAAGCTGAGTTATATGCAAAAAACCGTATCTCTCAAACCGCTATGATTTAAGAGATACGGGCGTTTAAAGTTTGCTGTTTCCTACTGACAGCTGTAAAGCTGTCAGCAGGAGATTCGTGTTGGTCGACACGGAGGCGCTTGAGAAGTGCTGAGATCTCGTTACTTACACGGAATCCCGTCATTGGAATGGTTTAAAACGTGTGCCTGGTGTTCAAGCACATGTTTTAGACCATTCCAATGACGGGATTCCTTGTAAGTAACGAGATTGCGGCACTTCTCAAGCACCACCGTGTCAACCGACACGAATCTCCTGCTGACAGCTTTACAGCTGTCAGTAGGAGACAACGAACTTTAAATGCCTGTATCTCTTAAACCATAGCGGTTTGAGAGATACGTTTTTTTGCATATAGCTCAGCTGTATAAGCTCTTCTATATGCAAAAAAACTTTTTTTTGGACATTACTAACACTTTAAAGGGATTATCTGACAGCCATAATATCATTACCAAAGAGGTGGGCATAATTCTTTGATACTGGACAATGCTTTGTAGATGTCTCCAGCAACCAAAGGGTTAATATCTAAATATATATATATATATATATATATATGTGTGTGTGTGTGTGTGTAGATTAGTTTTCAATTTATTCAGCAGTAAACACAATGTTACCATAATCGGACAAATCATTTGACAAACTGAATAGTGATCATCTTTAGTGCTTACACCTCTCCTTGTGCTTCCTTAGAACTTAAGGTTGTCAGCTCATCCTTTAAAATGTGACACAAATGAACAATGTCTGATGTACACATGTACAGTGGTTATTACAAGGATACGATGATTTACAGGATCTACTCTAACAGCAACCACATGATTCATTCACTGGTGCTTTCATTCTGACTGATCTGTCTGTGTTACTGATATTCACTTATTTCATTGAAGAGATCTTGAAAACCTGGTTGGGGATAACCGGGACTTAGTATGCACTGATCACTGTACCATACAATCAGACAAAATCCAGTGAATAAAATCATCAAACATTTATTTAGAAAAAATATAAAAACATATTATATCTGATTAACTCACAACCTCAGACAGCTGGGTACAGACTACCTCCTCATCGATGCATTTTGCGTGAACTTCACTACAATTAAGAGATGTTCATGCAAAATTCGTAGCCACACTCAGGCATTTTTATTACCTGCACTGTGACACACTATTGAATGGTAAAAAATGCACAAAGGGAGATAAATTTGCTTCCATTGAAATCAATGACCAAGGCACCGAATTTGTGATTCAATTACACGTGGTGGCTAGTAACACACGTTAAGGGACTCACTTTTATCACCTAAAATTTGCACTTAGAAAAATACCCTAATGTGTGTTCCTAACCACAGAAGTAAGTGAACTAGTGACCCGTTAATGTATTGATATGGGGCCCTACTCAACACTTAGAATGCCAGAGGGGTACACAGTGCATTGCAGAGCAATGCATTGTGGACCCATTTGCACTCAAAGTGTGACGCATAGATAGTCTAATCACAATGACTGAGCCTCAGATTACTCACCTATGATTAAACAAGGGCATCACGAAAAGCATACCCCATGGTCTAATGTTCCGAAACACTGGCTTATTAGTATATCAATTGGTGTCAAGTTTGTTACCAAATTGCAAGAGAGAAAGAAGGAAAATAGTTATAAAGTTAAAAAAATACATTTACTATCACTTTAAGCCCTTCAAGCTATTATTTGCTTTCTCAAGACTGATAAGGATCATTATGTGATATCTGGTGCCTCAAGATGACAAGCAATAAACATTATTAAATTTGTAGCAGCAACAATACGATAGCAAACCCATGTGACAAGCATGTAATTCACTTGAATGAATGACAGTTTTGAAATTAGTCCCTTTGACATATATACTATTTAATAGATAAGCAATACATTTCAGTGATCTTGTAATCATATGCTGTAACTAAACAAATATTATTTTGACATGTGCCATTACATTCTGTATACAAGGCACTGAGAGGAAGAGATGGAAGGAACAATTAACCCATTCAGTGCTAGAGGGATGCCCAACGCATTGCTTTGCAATGGGTCAGGCACCCGACTGGCATTGAAAGTGTTATAGGATCTCTGGCAACTTATAAAAATAAACCCCACTTACCTTAACCTGAGTAAAAAACTCTAATGGCTGCAGTGAGTCAATTTTGCTAGGACTGGTTCTCAAAATAATTTTTAATTAGTATTGATATGTTCATGGAGGTAGACATAAGTCTTCTTTGCCAGATTCCAGGTCCTAGACTTCCGCCAGTGAAGATTCCTTTCTTCCTGAGAACACTTCAGTGGGACAGAGAATCATGTCTACCTCCATGGCATGCTATCTACTACTAATGAAATATTGATTTTAGGGGAACTGATCGATACAGAATGGATTTATTGTGACCTTTAGACTTTTCTGCCCAGATTAATCTAACTGGAAGTTAGTGTTCCTTTAACTTATTAGTTAAATATAATTTAACCATCCAGTTGTTTTTCAGTTATTAGACCAAGTATTGTCAATTGTATAGCCCAATACTAGGGACTACAACACCCATCATGTCCAGTGGCACATAGCTGACTACCTCTGCACTAGGCAAACACACTTCATAGAATAAGACCTTGAGCAGTGTTTCCCAGTCCATGGCTCTTCTTTGCTAAGGGGGTTGTGGTCATGATGGCAGGGGGAAGGGGGGTGATTATTAGTTTTTGCAACAGACATCCATGCAGCTGTGCAATATAACACTATCTGTGTTTCTGAAAAGCAATTACCATTGGAAGTATGGGAAAGGCCGTAAAGAGCACAGCCTGCTAAATCTGTACTCCTGATATGTGTACGTTTTGAGGGGAATTTATAAATACAGTATATTAGATTGTAGTTTATGTACAATTAACTGGTTTCTTTAAGATATGTGAGAGTTGGTACCCTGTTAGCCGTAGAAATACAGGAGGCAAATATACTTGTTGATAACTTTATTGGCTAACTACGCAGATTTAGGATGCAAGCTTTCAAGACCTCTCATCCTCAGGCATGTTATACAGATAAAGATGAAAACATTGCTGTTATATACAAGTACACATTGCATTGTTTCCGTTCTAAACAATGCAATATGTAATTGTATATAAGAGGATGTTTTCATATTTATCTATATAACATGCCTGAGGAAGAGACCTGAGAGGTCTTGAAAGCTTGCTTCCTAAATCTGCTTAGTTAGCCAATAAAGGTATCAACAACTATATTTGCCTCCGTTAAATATATATATGTATATCTTTATTTATATGGCATCACACGGGGGGGGGGGGCAGCTGCATGGAGAGCTTTAAAGGTAAGAAAAAGTACTTTGTAAGAGATGTGATGCTAAATAAAGAGCAACTGGGCTTAGGAAAGATTGCACAGGGAAAGATGGGAAGCTGGGTGTTAGGTGAGATCTTTGAGATAAAATGAGAAATTCAGTTTTGTAAACAGTTACATAGTTGACAAGGCTGAAAAAAGATATGCATCCATCAAATTCAGCCCATGCCATATCACCCCGATTGATCCAGTGGAAGGCAAAAAAAACCCAAAAAACATTCAAGCCATTTAAGCCAATTAAACCACAAATGGGTAAAAAATTCCTTCCTGACTCCAAATGTCAGTCAGATATTTCCCTGGATCAACATCCTGAAGCCAAGTGTCCTAATTCTAAATATTGCTCTGTGCTAGTGTAAGCTGGTATCACCCAATGTAAGCTGACTGAATCCTCACTTTGTGGCGAAGCAACTCCACAGAGAATAGGCAGACTGCTATTTCATTTAATAAATTGAATAGCCAGAGCTGGGATAATACTGGGAAACAACACAGCAGCAACAGATATACAGCAACAGATAAACTTGTACACGGGGGTGGAGGAGTCCCCAGTAGGCCAAATGCTGGGGATCGCAGATTGTGATACCTAGTTGGCTGACGTAGATTACCCCCTAGATACTCTTGCTGGGGCAGAGGCAGAACTAAAGGTGTTGACCACAAGGTCAGTTTAGTGTCAACTGCAGGAGCCAGCCCTCACCCAGGATGACTGCCTAGGGGATAGTAACTACCTAGTGGGATGAACGGAAGGCATCAAACAAGAACACAGAGAATACCTGCAGTACCAGTTGAAAATTGCTGAGCTGGAATAGAAGAAGATGAAAGACTGTAGTTCGAACTCTGACTCAGAGGTTCGACTGACTGTCTGATGATTTGAAACTTGACAGTTTGGACTCGGATCCGACTAAAGGTAGAATGAGTCAATCTATGGTACAGAAGCAGGATCAACAAAAGGTCGAAATGGTCTATCCCAGACTGCTCCTGTGAACAGAGAACACAGGGAGGTCAAAGGAATCAAACAAAAGGTTACAGGAAAAGGGTGGTCGGATAGTCGGTCAAGCAGGGTTGGCAACAAGTGGGCAAGGAGGTCCATAATGGACAAGCAGAAGAGTAGTCAAGAGGGAGAATCAATCACTGGTGACACTTTACAAAGTCAGCAAGCAGAAGAGTAGTCAGGAAAGAAGGCCAAGGGCAATACACGGAAATCACTCTGAGGGTAGGGCAAGGGAACTCAGGAACAGGACTGGAAACAACACAACTCTCACTAGAATGCTAAGATCACATGCCAGCACTGAAAAAAATGTCTCTTGATAATGACTCAGGGCAAACTAAAAACCAGGGCTAGGACCAAGGATCCGTCATAACAAGAAAAAAAAATGGAATTAAAGAAGATCAGAAGAAAAGGACAGAACATGATGGCTAGATAGGTATCCTATCCATTACTTTTTTTAAAACAATTACAGTATCTTCAAGCACAGCGTCCTAAGGCAAAGAATTCCATAACTTTACTGTTTACTGTAAAAAATCCCTGCATTTGTTTTAGTCAAAAATTCCTTTCCTCTAGTCTTAATGGATGATGTATTGTTCATTGCTCAGCTCTTTGAGTAAATAGTTATTTGGAAAGTTCTTGTATTGATCTCTGAACTTTTTCCATTTCAGTAATGTATTTTTTTAAGAACTGGTTCTCAAAACTGTACTCCATATTCTAGATGAGGCCTTATCAATGATTTATACAGAGGTAGAATTGTATTAGCATCCCATACAGCTATACCCCTTTTTATACAGGATAGTACCCTATTTGCTCTTGCAGAAGCTGAGTGACACTGCACACTGCTGTGAAGTCTATTATTTATCAGTACTCCTAAATCTTTCTCTAATAAGGATATCCCAAGTAGTTTCCCATTTAATGTATGTGTAGCATATTTGGTTCTACAGCCAAAATGCATAACCTTACATTTACATTTAGACCAGCTTCAGAATTTTCAGTTTTACAACTACTCTCTGTTGTCTAGCATTTAATCAGTTCTATAGCCATGCATAGATATCACCTCCCAAACAAATGCCTTTTCATTCATTCAGTAACCTGTTGTGAGGCACTGTATTAAAGGATTGAGATGCCAGTGAGCCACCCAGGAGGAGATGGCCAAGAGACAGTCTGAAATTTGTAATTGAATTTGAGGTGAAATATCAGGAGTGGACAAATAAATTAGGGTATCATCAGCATATAGATGATACTTGAGGACAAATTAGTTAATAAGAACACCCAAAGAAATGTACAGGGAAAGTAGAGGGGCCAGAATGGACCCTTGAGGCACCCCCACAGACAGAGGAACTTTAGAGGGAACACTATTGTGGAGAAACTGAGCAAGATGAGAATGGTTAACTGCATAAAAAGCAGAGGATAAGTCAAGTAGTAGGAATATAGAGAAATGGCCTTTGGTTTTTGCAGTCTGGATGCCATTAGCCACTTTACAGAGGGCTGTCTCAGTTGACTGTCCACACTGGAATCCAGACTGCAAAGAGTCCAAAAGATTGTTAGAATCAATGACTTTGCTTATCTGAGAGAAGGCAAGGTGGAGATGCACTAAGGTGTGAAGAGGTAATAAAGTAGAGATAACTTTCCCCAGTGATATCACTTTTCCAATTCCAATGCTGTTCTATGAAGCCAATGCACTACAATTTTTCAGATGGGAAAGTTCTTGGTAAATGGGCTGTACAGAATAATATACGAACTGGAGAAGTGAAATCACTGGAGAAGTTATCTCCACATTATCACCTCTGTATCACACCTTAGTGCATAACCCCCAAGGAGTTCTAAGAGTGTTGAAGTATGAGGGAGACGGAGACAGGTTGACAGAGAGATTGGAGGTGTTGAGGTTAGCCTTCTTGAGTAGGGGGTTGACTGTGGAGAGTGAGGAAATGTAGAAGGTGACTGTGGAGAGTGAGCTGTTGACAATGTGTGTTAATATAAGTTTAAGGACTTGTGCAAATGGTTTAACTCTTTGAGTTGCAATGCATTGGCTACCTCTCTGGCACTCAAAGGGTTACATAAGTGGTAGGGCAGGTGGTGATGTGGTGAATAGGAGAAGTTGAGAAACGTCTTCCTCTGCAAAATTTCCTCCAGACTGAGTTCAGCAGAGTGAGTGCAAGAACGTAGGAAGTGAGTGTGGGAGTTAAGTCAGAGCAGTGAATTGACTTGATGAACCCTTTGTTGTTTCAGGAACAAAGGAATCAACTGTATATGATTTGACTGATTTGTAGGAGTAAACAGAAATGGATGAGATCTAGGAAAGATTGTATTTGATTGAAAAGCTCATCCCAGGGAAATCAAGAGCATGGGAATACCTTATAAATCCACTGGAGGGAGTGATGGGGGAAGGGTCAGAGAGGGAGAGAGAGAGAGAGAAGGATTTAAGATGATGGTCTGATAGTTGGAATGGGGAAACTTTGAAAGCGGAAAGATCCAAGCTATTGTTAAAGACGAGATTCAGACAGTGGCCAGCATTGTGAGTGGCAGAGTGACAAAGATCAAATGTGGATGTTATCTGAAGAAGGTGTGAAGCCCAAAGGACAGAGGTCATCAATATAACAGTTAAAGTCACCCAGAATAATGACAGTATTGTTGGTATAAAGAAAGTAGGAGAGACAGGATTCGAAATCTGAAAGAACTTTGAAGAAGAGGAGTTAGAAGGTGGCCTGTATATTACAGCCATGCTCATAAACAGAGGGTAATAGATGTGGCCTGCATGAACTTCAAAAGAAGAAATGTGAATAATGGTCAGAGAAAAAGGTGATGAATGTAGCAGTGGGAGGAGAGAAGGACACTAGCACTCCCACCAAGACAGAAGAGCGAGGGGTGGGTGAAAAGCAGAATCCAGTATAAGAGAGTTCAGTCTCCACTGCTGTGTTATGTACAGAGCAGACAACCAAGTTGCTGTCAGGGCAAGCACCTGTAGGGATTGCTCAAAGAATGAGTGTTGATTTATTAGCTAGAGAGCAGGTGTTCAAAAGAGAGCAGGGGAAGGGAAGTGAAGAGGGAGGAAGAAGTGGAATGATAATGAGATTGGAAAGGTTGGAACTGGTAAGTTGAGGGTGATAACAGATGGGTAATGGGTTTGGGCAGGATAAGAGACAAGGCAGAAATACAGGAGTGGGATTTATTGTGATATTCTGAAGCTGGACTTACAGTAGGGAGGAGGCGTTAAAATCTGGAGAAGTGAGTAAGATCAAGCAGGTGTAATAGGGTGGAGGGAGGGGGATATATGGATGCAGTTTGGACAGTCGGGGGGAGAATTGAAGCTAAGAAGAATCTTAGGGAGCTCTGAGCACATAACAACTGAATAAACAGCAAACACAAATATGGAAGAAGTGAGATTCTGGTGGCAGTGGAAGAAGTCTCTGCTTATACATAAATCTATATGAATAATAATATGACAATGCATGTAAAGGGTTAACTTTATTTAAATAATCAAAGGTTGATTAAAACTAAAAGGGGAGTGTCATAAATTAGAGAACCACTGACTGGAAAACAACTGTATCACTAAAGACTAAGGCGGGATGTGTCAAAGTTCTGTCCACAAAGGACACAAATTAGCCAGGATTTTATTCACTGCTCTTATAACGTTTTGAGTGTCACTGGGGTATGTAACACGTTACAAATCATTGCAAAACCCTGTGGCACACAAAGGGTTAAAGGGGAAAGTGCCTCCTGGAGTGAAACATTTTTTCAATAAATACAGCATTGGAGAGACCATCCTAGATAGAGAGTTGGATATAGGTCTGTCATCCAAAAGGTTAATACATCCCTTAACCCCTTAAGGAACAAGTACATACATGTAGATCATGGGTGATCGTGCATAAGGACCCATGACGTACATGTATGTCATCGATTTCAGGGCTCGTTGTGCAGCTGCATGCTATTCCGGGGGAGCCCTGAATTCATGGGATAAAAAAAAATGCTCAGTGGTCTTTAAGTGGTGCGTGACCAGTCCTTAAGGGGTTAAATGAAACATTGTATCCTGCTTATAATGGACATTGTGTTTTCAATATGCATTTACAGTTTGGCACATATAAATGGAAGAAAGACACAGAGGCTGAAGTGTAACTAGAGCAATTCTAAAGCAAACCAAACACCACAGGGGAGAAATAATGAACACCTAGGTGCCTATGGGTTCTGGCTACTGCTAACCCACAAATTTTTAGCGCACATTCTCTTGCCTTCATCAAGACAAAGATTCCTGTTGAAGGCATGAGAATGTGCGCTGAAACGTTGACATGTATTTAAACAGAGTTTTTTACCCACTGAATTTTATAGCGTTCCCCAGCATATTGAAAATAATGCATTGACAGAGACCTCTCTAGCATTTCAGGGGTTGAAAGCCTCGATTAAATCAGTGGGAAGTTTAGGAATTCATATTTGTGCAGTTGGATTCCTTCTGTTTCTCTTAGGAGAGTGGTTACCAATCCATGTCCTCAGGGCCCACTAACAGGCCAGGATTTACAGCTTTTCCTTTTGAAGAACACATGCAAGTTAATCAAACTCACTTATCATTTAATTTACTCACCTGTGTTCTAGCAAATCTTTAAATCCTGGACTGGTAGTGGGCCCTGAGTGTATGGGTTGGGAACCACTATCTTAGCACATCAACCTTTCTAAAAATGGCCAGTGGCCCAGAGGTCATAATAAGGGGCCTAGCCTAGCCTTTTTCTTCCCTTTTGGGCGAGGGGTGGTCTGGCTCTGCTCCTGGGTGATGGGAAAGTAGTGAGCAGGTAGAGTAATATATATGCTAAGGGGGGGGGGGTGATGAGTTATAATAATAAAGATAGGCTGTGCTCCTTCTTACCTGAGGAGGGATTCTTTCCTCCTATAGGGAGGAAATGTCAAAGGCACAGGAACCTTATTTACAGGAGCTATTGTGACTTTTAGGCTTAGTTCACATGGGAGAGTGGAGACTGCTACAGCACCTTCATTGCAATAACACGTTTTGCACAACAGATATCCTTGTTTTCTATGGCATAGTCACACAGACTATAATGAAGTTGCTCACATGAACTAGGCATTATGCATTTGATATGTCATAGATAATATTTATGAATGGAAACAGGGGGCCGTAAGCAAATATGCAAAGGGGAAAAATTGTGTAGGGAACCAATTGAGCCATAGGGTGGAAATGAAAATTCCCAATGATTTTTGGGTCTTTTAAATATTTGAATACTAGAGAGGTCTCTCGTGCATTCGTAGTTTTGAATTTCCTTGGAGGTCTTTCTAGAATCAAGAGTTTAAAAGTCCAATCTAAGTTATAGGGAATTTGTGGAATTTTTATTGTCCCCTATGTTGCAGTTGGTTTGACCAAGAAATGATCCACCTTTTCTTCATGAATATTAACCAATCCCCTAATTGAGCTATGAGCCTGTATGTTTACTGCTCCAATCTACTTCTCCTGAGATCTGATGGAAAAGAAAATGGCTGCCTCTGTGAGGATTGTCTTCATCACCATGAAAGTTAGAATTCTCCATCTGACCTTCTGAGAGATGAAACACCAGTTTAGAGACAAAAGAAGAAGTTATTTGCTGAACATCATTCTGAGAATTGATCTCTTCTCCCTAAGATTTGGAACAAAATCCTAAGTATCTGGGTCAAATCCTGAGAGTTCTATGATATGACAATATAATAGTGGTGAGTAGAACAAGGATAGGCAAACTTGGCTCCCCAGCTGTTTACGACTGCAACTCCAATCGTCTCAAACTAGCTAACATCTGTTTGTGTATGACTGTAGTTGTAGTCCCCAACAACTTGAGGACTAAAGGCGGACTGTCCCTGTGGTAGGACATATTTTTCCAACTGCAGCCTGCTTGATGATTTTTACAGTAGAAGTAATACCAGGCTAATTTAGTTCAAATGGAGCAAACTCGTGTATGTTTCTCTGTGCTGTGTAAACATAGCAATTCCCCACAGCATCTCTACAGCTACATCTGCTCTACAATCCACATCAGCTGAGCACTTTAACAATTAGCTTTCTTGATTACATTCTATCACGCTGATAAAAAGGAATGTTTCAACAGGCAATGCTAATTACATAATCAATTATCTATATCACCTAGAGTACATCCCAGTCAGTGTAACATCTTTTACTGGATACTTAATGCATTTCTGTAGCAAGCTCCAAGCTAGAGAAAAGCCATGTAACCTCATGTGGACCAGAGGGATGGGCAACGCATTGCATCTGATGCAACTGACCAGAACTGTCCATAGGATGGTGTAGCAACAGCGCCACTGTAAAAATTCAGGCCATTGAGATACCGCACCTAAAACACTCACATTAGAATTGCAATAACTTTTGAATAAGTCTCCTCTCAGCAGTAGGAGTAGCATTGTTGATATTATTGATAAATACCAATATATATATTTTTTAGGTTTTAAGTGTTACTATTCTTTAAAGGTTAATATTTCAAATATCTCAGTGTAAGCCCATTTGAAAGTTCACAGATATGTCTATGCGCACTCCTATACAATTTATGTCACTGTACAGTGCTGGTATATAGGTTGCTTAGCCATCTTCAAGTGCCTCGATTTTTTTGTGTCTGTCTCTTCCATTGGTCTGAATGTCTCTATCCTGTCTCCTTCTTTATATCCTAATACAAATGTGGACTAATGTATTGTGAAATGGTCATATATATTGATAATCAGTAATAAGGTGAACTGATATGTTTCTCTATAGGGAA